>JAQQSU010013018.1:0-11771 GCA_028627135.1 Pseudochirops cupreus | reverse complement strand
GGGGTGGCTATGTGAGAGCTGCGATGTGTTGCTGCTTCTACGCCGCCATCTTGGCTCCGCCCCCCTATAGAAATACTTCTTATCCAACAAAGAAGTAGGAGGGGAGCTGATCAAGTAAAGGGTGGGAGAGCTGAGAGAACGTAGGGTAAATCAGGTGAGGTGGTAGAAAGAAATAAACTACTGGTGAGAAGGGAAAGAATGAAAGGAGAGGGAAGATTAATAGGAGGAAGAAAAAATTGAAGGAAAACACACAGGTAGTAATTATAACTGTGGATGAGAATGGCGTGAAATCTACCATAAAACAGAAGCAAATAGCAGGGTGGATTAAAAACCAGAATCCTACAATTTGTTGTTTATAAGAAACACACTTAAAGGAGAAAGACACATATAGAATAAAGGTAAAGGACTGAAGAAGAATCAGTTATGCTTTATCTGAAGCTTAAGAAAAAAGAAGCATGGGTAGTATTCATGATCTCAAAGTAAAAGCAAAATAGACCTAATTAAAGAGATAAGGAAGGAAGCTACACCTTACTTAAAGGTACTATAGATAATAAAGCAATATCAATACTAAACATATATGTACCAAGTGGTATGACATCTACATTCATAAAGGAGAAGTTAAGAGAGTTATGGAAAGAAATAGACAGTAAAATATACTAATAGGGGACCATGATTGTCCCATATCAGAACTTGATAAAGCTAAGCAAAAAAACCACCAACAACAACAGCAACAAAGAAACTAAAGAGACAAATAGAATATTAGGAAAAAAAAATAGATATGATAGACCTTTGGCATGATTTAAGCATAAAGTGTGACAACATGAACAAGTTAGAAGAGTAAGGAAATGTCTACCCGTCAGATCTATGAGGAGGGGAAAATTCATCATCAAACAGTAGGTAGAGAACATTATACAATGTAAAATAGATCATTTTGACTATATTAAATTAAAAAGCTTTTGTACAAACAAAACCAATGCAAGCAGAATTAGAAGGGAAGCAGAAAGATGGAAAACAATTTTTACAGCAAATATTTCCAACAAAGGCCTCATTTCTTAAACATATGGAAAATCGAGTCAAATTTACAAGAATACAAATAATTTTGCAATTGAAAAATAATCAAAGACTATGAATAAGCAGTTTGAAGAGTAAGAAGTCAAAGCTATTTATAGTCATATGAAGAATTGTTCTAAATAACTTTTGATTAGAGAAATACAAATTGCATAACGGTGGGGTGCCACCTCATACCAATCAGATTAGCTAATATAACAGAAAAGATAAATGTTGGAAAAGTGGGAAAATTGGGGCACTAACTCACTAATGGTGGAGTTGTGAATGAATTCAACCATTCTAGAGAGCAATTTGGAATTATGCCCATAGGAAAACCAAACTTGCTCCAGCAATACCAGCACTAGGTTTATATCCCAAGCAGATCTTTAAAAAAGGAGAAAGGTGGGTGGCTAGGTGGCACAGTGACTAGAGTGCCAGCCCTGGCGTCAGGAGGACCTGAGTTCAAATCTGGCCTCAGACACTTAACACAAAAAAAACTAGCCATGTGATCTTGGGCAATTCACTTAATCCCAACTGCCCCCTCTAAAAAGCAAAAAATTAAAATTAAAATTAAAAAGGGGAAGGAAAGGACCTACATGTGCAAAAATATTTATAGCAGCCCTTTTTGTGGTGCCCAAGAATTGGAAATTGAAGGGATGCCCATTAATGAGGGAATGACTGAATAAGCTGTGATATATGAATCTAATGGAATATTATTGTGCAATAAGAAATGATGAACAGGCAGATTTCAGAAAAAACTGGAAAGACTCATATGAACTGATGCAAAACTGATGCAAAGTGAAAATGAGCAGAACTAGAAAAACATTGTACAATATATCAGCAATAGTGTGTGATGATCAACTATGAATGTCTTGGCTCTTCTCAGTAGCACAGTGATGACAGACAAGTGCAAAGATGTCTCAAAACAAAATGTTATCCATATCCACATAAAGAACCGATGGACTATGCCTGCAGATTGGAAGATTTTTTCCCACTTATTTTATTATTTTTCATGTTTTTTTTTCTTTTGATCTCTTTTTTCTTCTACAATTGTGACCAATATAGATTTTTTTTCATGATAGCACGTGTATAAATTATATCAAATTACCTATCATTTTTAGAAGAAGGGAGAGGAAAGAAAGGGGGAGGGAGAAAAATTTGGAATTCAAAATCTTGTAAAGATGAATGTTAAAATGTTTCTTGATATGTAATGGGGAAAACGAAATAATATTTTAAAAAAATCAGAAAAAGGAAGATATTGGAGGCACAAGTACAAAGAATGGGAAAAAATCCTACTCACTGGAACTGAACTTAAAAAAAAATAATTCTAATAGTCGGCTAGGGATAGGACGAAACAAGCATTCTTCTTGATTCCAAGTTCTCTCCATCTGTCTTTCTTTGTCTTTCTTCCAGTCTCTGTCTCTATTTCTCAGTCTTTTTATGACTTTTTCTCTGATTGTCTCTATCTCTGTTTCTTTTTCTCTGTCCATATCTCTCTATCTCTGTTTCCATGCCTCACTTTCTCTGTCTATAATTCTGTCTTTCTCTTTATCTCTCTGTCTCTGGCTTTCTCCCCCTCTCTTCTCATGTATTCAGTTTCCAGTTTCATAACTTTTAAATTTCTAACCCACTTACTAAGAGGCCACACAGAGCTGAATTTTTAATAACTTCTACTTTATTTTTTTTTCTGTCTGAAATGTCCAGGGATTTGTTCTTTGCTTACTTGTTAGATGGAAGAATTATTCACCTGCAATGGAAATAACCTGCCATTTCTGCCATTAATCACCAGTTTGCAACCTTTACACTGAATCTTGCCCCAGGTACCTCATACAAATGCTATTCACCCTAGTATCATATACAGGCTGTCAAAGACAAAGTTTGACCCTTCTAGTATTTCCTTTCTGTTTTGGACTTTCTGCGTTTCCATACATATTCAACAACTTTAGGCAATTTCTAAAAGACAGACCCAGGGGCAAAATAATTATAAAAAAGCAATTAGCTTCCTAGGCCTTGAGGGCTATTGCCTCATACACAAATACAATAATATGATATGTCACATAATGCTATATTTCTAGATCTTGAGAAATAAATATTCCAGATGTGAACAACACTCTTAGCAAGCAAGAAAAATAATAGCTATTGCAAGGTGTTATACATATAAAACATATGTAGAAGAAGGCCATGTCTTTAGGCAAGCAAATATTTTAAAGACGGGACATGTCTCACAAAGTGGGGCTTGGTATATCTCAGCTGTAATTCTCGCTCTTCCATTAACTAACTCTATTACTTCAGGCAAATCATTTAATTATATTTGTCCTCAGTGTCTTCCTTTGGAGAGTGAGAGATCCAGCCATAATGACTGAAAAGGAAAGAGGATGATCTTCTATAGGGAATAGGTGGTGAGCGGAAGGTTGATGTAATAAGAGAAACAAAACAGCCTCACTGATGATATGCTTTCCATGCATGGATTTTTCTGGACTATCTCCTAGAATTGCTTGCCTGGAAACCTCCCCCTCTTCCTTTCTATCTCCTGGCTTCCCTAGCTTCTTTCGTGTTCCTGCTAAAATACCACTTTTTGCCAAAAGGTCTTTTCATGTCCCATTTGATTAGCAAATGCCTTCCATCTGAGATATCTCCAATTGACTCTTGTATGTATGTAATAGTTTACATGTTTTCTCTGGCATTAGATTGTGAGCTTCCTGAAGGAAGGAGTCATTCTGTTACATTTCTTTTTATCCCCAATGCCTAGCAGAATGCCTATAACAGAGTAATAAATATTTAAAAAAAAAAGTTTCTTCACTTGGGAATTATTGGCTGACAGATTGACGGCTAAGAGGTCTGGTAGACTTCTCTATTGTTCTCAAGGTCATTACTCTTTTTACAGACACCCAATTTCACTATTTGCCATTCTCAATTTCTTACTCTTTTTCTCATTCACCCCACATATTGACTCGGTTGTCAAATATTTTCATTTCTACCTCAATAATATTTCTCAAAGATGTCCTCTTCTCTCTACTTATGTAACTTCCTAGTTCATCTTTAGGGCTGCCAAAGTGACTCCCTAAAATGCAGATTTAACAATGCTCCTCTTTTATACAAATAACCCCAGGGAATCCTTATTTATCTCTTTGGTCAAAAACTCAGTTCCTCTGATAATTCTAATTATATGAACATGGACAAAGCCTGTAAAATCCCAGTGCCTTAGGCAATTCCCTATAACTACAAGTTTTAAATTTTTCATTGTGCAAACTGTTCTTATACTGGGATTGATGAAACTGCAGGTGTGAATAATAATAATGAGGATGAGGATGATGTTGGTGATGATGATGTGATATCACAAACCTCCTACACATACAGAATAGGAGCCTAACCTGTTCTATTGACTAAGATTATTTAAGCCAGACATTTTTTTCTATTGACAAAATCCCACTCAAGGGTTTTATCATTATCATCATCATCATCATCATCATGATCATCATCATCATCATCATCATTATTATTAATGCCATCTGAATGTCCTGTTTCCCCCAACTGAAGACCATCATTTTGTATGTGTGTGTGTCCTATATGGCAGCACCTGGAGCCAGGGTTAGAAAATTGCTTTCTAATTTCTGAATTTGTGACTTTCAATGCAACCACCCAAGTGTGCAAATGAAGCCAAGCTATTTAATTGCAAAGCTTTCTACAAGCTCCCCTTCTTGCTCACCAAGCCTCCCTGCTGGCAGAGTCAGTTGGTTCTGTATCCAGGGTTGCAATGCATCTAATTGAGTTAATGTAATTAGCATTCACAGAAAGAATCATTTTTTCCCCTCCATGTCATGTTTGTCGGCCCATCAATAACAATAGTTTACTGCGTTGGGCTCCTGCACCCGCTGTGGTGGTTGACTTTCCTGGGATTTAAATTCTAGCAATGTTAAATTTTGTCACACCAAATAGTATTACCCAGCTGTCCCCCAAAGAAGAACTGTGAGAAAGAAATACACCCAAGTCATTTCTCAGTTGAAAGTGACTCCCTGCTGGCTACTTTCTGCTAGTTTGGGTGGGAGATAGATAGCCTAATGATCTGCCATTTGTCACAAAACATGGAACTTAATTCATAGGTCAGATGTGACTGTTTGCATTGGAGGGCTGACTCTACACCAGAATCCTTCCTTGATTCTGAGTTTGATTAGGGAAAGACAACACAGTCTACCTGGATTCTAACCACATGGCCTATATTTTTATTACAACAATGCTTCCTTTGACTGTAGACTCAGCTACTGACAACATACTATCTTAAAGCATAGGAATGTTGACTTAGTATTGATGGAGAGAACATTAGACAGTATTTCCCTAAAATAATTGTTTCGACTTTCTGGGAACAGATGCATAGAGTAAAAAACTTAAAGAAATCTCACTCCTCCATCCCCTGAATAAAACATTTTCATTGGTGTGTTGCTTTATTTTTTTTTACACCACAAATATTAGAGAGATATATGCTTCCACTACAGAGACATTGCCCTCATCAAAAAGAAAATTTGAAAAGTTAAACCAAGCAAGTGACTGACAGCATATACAACAGTCCACACCAATAGTCTCCCTCCTCTCTACAAAGAAAAGGGAGAGACGTTTCATCATTTCCCCTTACGATCAAAATTAATCACTACAATTGATCTGCATCAAGTTGCCCTTTGTTGTCATTTCAATGTCATAATTCATATTGCTCTTTGTTTTTGAACTTCTACATGGGTCTATATGAATTTTCTTGAATTTTTCCTAGTTTTGATTTTTTTTTATGCAAAAATATTATTCCACTACAATTGTGTACCAAAATAAATGTAACTATTCGGCAACCTCCAGCTTTGTGCACAATTTTTGACTATGATGAGCATGTTCTCTGAAGAATATTTTGGTACATGTGGGACCCATTCCTTCTTTCCTTCACTTACTTATGGCACATGCCTAGTTGTGGGATTAAGGGATGTAAGCATTTCAGTAATTTTAAAAAGGAGCAATAAAAAAACTATTAGGTCTTTTCCACTGAATGGCCTTTCCAAGGGAAAAGTTGCAAAACTCCCTCTCTCTCAATATGTTTAAGAGAATGGGACAAAGTCCTGAAGCCTAGAATATATATGGTACTGTAATCATTATTCTCTTACCCTTAAAGGATACAAAATGGGATATGTGTATGTATATGCATGTGCATGGTACATTTTTGAAAATATGCACACATGTATATGTGTCTATGCAGATTTTAATGTGAATCATACATATACAAACATATAAATGTGTCTCTATACATAGGCATATACTTTAACACAGGTATATAAGTGTCTTTTCAAAATTCAATTTTTGTAATGGAATATGAATCGATGATTTGCCCTGGATTCATTTTTATTAACCTGGACATTTATCAAAATCACAAAAACAGAAAATTGGAGGAAACTTCAGAGGTCATCTAATTTCAGTCATGTATAAAAATTTACCCATAACACAGCACGTCCAATAATAAATCATTCGTTCTTTACTTGCAAACCTCCAATAAGGGGAAACCAATCACCTTCCATTGCCTCCCATTTCACTTCAAGACACCTCTATTTGACAAATTTGTTTATTTATTTCCTGATATCTAACTCAACTGTGAGTCTTCATTGTTTCTTGTCCTGATCTCTGGGGACAAACAAACCAAGTCTAATTCTGTTTCCCCTTAACAGTCATTCAAATGTCTGAAGACTGCTGACACCAACACCTCTTCCCCTTAACTTAATCTTCCCTTTTCCAGGCTAACCGTTCCTAATTCCTTATATAATAAGATGTCTCAAGCATTTTCCATTACTCATTTAATCAAAAGGGTTTATTAAGCATCTGCCATGTTCTGGGTGGTTGGGTTACCAAGACAAAAGTTAAAAGACAGCACACTCAAGAAATTTAATTTCTCTTAGAAGATGCAATATAGGGATAGCTAGATGGTGCAGTGAATAGAGCATTGGTCCTGGAATCTCACACACTTGACAGTTACTAGCTTTGTGACCTTGGGCAAGTCACTTAACCCCAATTACCCTGTTTTCCCCCTCAAAAAAAAAAAGATGTAATATGTACACAGGAATCATGCACTGAAAATGGAAGGTATTTTGGAAGGAGTAGAGGTGGAGAATAGGATATCTGTGGCAGGTACATTTGGAAAGTTCTCACATCTTACTTGCCTTGCTATGGATGTTCTCCTGTTTGCTGATGTCATCACTATACAGTGGTTAGTGCTCGAAATTGAACACAATCAACTAGATTATGTCTCACTTGTTGACCATGCAGGCAGATGGCACCTTCCTAGCTCTACTATAAGCCCTGGTGATTTTAGTGGAACTACTTTGGCTATGAGCTTAACAAATATTTAGATCCCATCTGGGTATATAAGTGATGGACCAGTGCCTCCCTTCCTGTTGGAAAATGATATTGTAGTGTAAACTACTGATCATAAACAGAAATCTAGGCTAATCAGATTTGATTCCAATTTGAATGAGATGATTGGTAATAGTGAGTGATTAGAAAATGGAGTCACCTCTTTGCCTAAATTTAAAGACTAACATAGCCTGCATATTGAAGTGATAGATATGTGCATGCATACCTTAGATTTGTGTGATGGATATATACTTTTGTGGATGACAAAGTTCCAGAAAAAACTTATCAAGGCTGATTCTTTCAGATTAGGGTAGATATTCAAAAGGTAGATGTTGTTAGACAATCATTGTCAGAAAGACCTTCTAACACTGGTCTATTTCAGCATTATTTTTTCTCTTATTCTCTAGATTCTCTTATTTCCATTTTCTCTTATTACTTTCCATACCTATTATTACAGGTTTAGATGAATTATTTCTCTCATATTTCATTGCTTATTCACCAAAATCCATCCATTCTTACCAAAGAGGCTACATGAAAAGCATTCAGGACTTAATGTCAGGAGAGGCATATGATTAAATTAAGCTTTTGACCTTCAGAAGATTTGCAAGTTTGGGCGGTGAGCCTTTTTTCTTAAAAGGGTGATAACAGCAACAGTTATCTACTTTAAAGAATCAGTACTTCATAGCAGACAGAGTACCTTCCACAAGTCAGAATTACCACCAATAAAACATAATGAACTGTCAATTGACCCTTTATTTTCCAGGGATTCCAAGAATATGAGTTGCAAAACAAGAAGTTGTTTTATTATTGTTAGAGTTAGTTTCTGCACAGGAAGTTTCCTATACCAATAAATCCCACATTTAAATAGCACATGCAGACACAGGAAGACACACACACACACACACACACACAGACATATATGAACATAAACCCAAAATGTAGTCATTTCACAGGTGAGTAATCTCAGAATTTGAGGACTGAAAAGGACTTCAGTACCCCTCAAGTCTTACCCATACTTGAGCAAACCTGCTTTCCACAAAGCACTCTGGCTGTTCTATGAGCAAGACACTCCATCTCCGACTCCAGGCATTAACCCTGGATGTTTCCTATGCCTAGAATCCTCTCCCTCCTTTGTTCTAACTAATGACCTCCCTGGCTTCAATTCCCCCACCCCACAGCAAAAATTCATCTTTTATAGGAAGTTTTTCCCAATCCTTCTAATTGGAAATGCCTTCCCTCTGTTAATTATTTCGTATGTGTCCTGCCTATACCTTGTTTTAGATAAATTTCTCTGCATGTTGCCTTCCCCATTTGATTATGATTGCTATGAGGGCCTAGACTGTCTTTTTCCTCTTTTTATATCCCCAATATTTAGCATGTGCCAGGGGTAGATATTGATTATTGTTGTTTAGTTATTTTTAAGTCACATCTCACTCTTTGTGACCCCTTTTGGGGTCACAAAAATATTGGAATGGTTTGCCAGTTCCTTCTCTAGCTCATTTTACAGATGAGGAAACTGAAGCAATTTGAGTTCAATGATTTGCCCAGGGTCACACAGCTAGTGTCTGAGGTCAGATTTAAAATCAGGAAGATGAATCTTCCTGAATCCAACCCCAACACTCTATCCACTGTGCAACTTGGAGTAGGCACATAACAAATGTTATTAATTGATTGAACTAATCCACTCTTTGAATATTTCTAGTAAATTATCTGTTATAGTATTATATGTAAGTGGATCTAGTCTATTTCTATGCAACTCTTTGGTTTAGATATTGCTAATATAATAATTGTGAAGTTTAGAGTGGGTTGGGGTGAGGAGAAGATGATGGATAAAGATGAAGTAATTTAGAGAGGAAAATCCATAAATGGCAATTATATAAATTATACAAATTTTTCTTTAATGTTAAATTTTCCTTCCTTTCTTTTCCTTCCTTTCTCTTTCTCCTTCTTTCCTCCTTTTCTTTCTCCCTCCCTCCCTTGTTCTTCCTTCTAAAGACAAACAGAACAAAATGATTCTCTCTACCATGTGTCAGAATTTCAAAGATGGGAAGACATCTACCACATCAGCTGCAAACATCTTCTAATCACCTGACATAACATCAATTGCTTCAGCTGATATTTGGATGGCAAAAATTCATCAGTTCTCCAAACTGCCTCATGATTATACACATCCAGCTTTTCAATTCTCTTCTTAATCTGCATTGCCAGAATTGAATGCAATTCTTCATATGTGGTCACATTAAAACAAGTATAAATGGAACTGTACCTCTTTCTTAATCCATAAAGCCACCCCTCCCTACAGAGCACAACATTACATTAGTTTAAATTGATAGATCATGTCACAACTTTGACTCATATTGAGATCTTGCTCTGTAAATAACTTTTTGGAATCTGAGGAAGTTGGAAGGGCAGAGCCTAGTAGAGTCTGTGTAGAGAGATGATATCCATGAAATACAGTCAAACCCCAAAGACTAGGAAACAAGTGTATCTATCATTTTAAACTACTAGGAATCTGGAACTATCACAGAAACCCACACAGGAAAGAGGAGTGGGAGGGAGGGAGGTAGCAGAGAGAGAGAGAGAGAGAGAGAGAGAGAGAGAGAGAGAGAGAGAGAGAGAGAGAGAACTGGTCTCCAACCAGCTGTGGTTCTCAATAAACTGTCACACCCGATAACAGTTGAACTGATGATGCATTGAGGAATCAAGTGCCCTGGAGTGACGGAAGACTTTGAGGTTAGCGGGTGGCTTTTCTCCAACTATCTATCTCTGTCAGTTAAAGAACATCCTTTGAGGGAATCTATCAATTCTATCTCTTTCTTTAAGCTCACTTAATATCCGCTTAAGAAGGAAGGAGGTTAAAGTCACCCCCAATGCCTACAGGCTGTTCTATTAAATTAATGGGATGTTGAGACAGCCCCAGAATAATCAAGAATCATCTACTGGTGAGCTGGGGCTTTCAGAGGAAAAAGCATCAGTGGTTTAACTGGAGAGAAGTGGAAACCTACTTTTGAGTGGGTTTTTGTTTGGTTGTTTTTGGTTTTTGTTTTTTTCAAAGGAGAGGTGATTATTGGAATCAGAATAAAATCATATAAGAAGACAGGAGGTGACAGTTTGGTGCAAATAAAAGAACACTGAATTTTCAGTTAGATGATTTAGATTTTGATCCCATTTCTACCCTTGGGCAATCTTTAAAAAATCTTTGGGGTTCACTTGTATCATTTGTAAAATGGTTGGACTAATATCCCACATCTAAGTCTAACATCCTATGAATTTCTGCTCTGCTCTATCCCATGAACACCAATAAATCAGTGACTCTGGAGTTGTGAAGTAACTCTACATTCCAAGGAAACTGAATAAGTAACTGTTGCCTATGTTAAATGTGCTATTTCTGGCTTCCATGAGTTTTCAAAGTCTGTTCCTCATACCTAGAATGTACTATGATACTTTTCTGTCTTTTAGAATCCTTAAATTTCTACCAGGAAAAGGGGAGGTTGAGCACCTTCTCTAGGAAGGTTTTCATGGTTACTCTCTCCCTAGTTCACAAAGAGCAAATTTAAGAATCATTTATAGTCAGAGACAGCTAGGTAGCACAGTTGATATGTTGCTGGGCTTGGAGTCAGGAAGACACAAGTTCAAAACTAGTCCCAGCAGCTTACCATCTATATGACTCCAGACCAATAACTTCCCCTCAGTTTTCCCAACTGTAAAATGTGCCTAATAATAAACAACACCTACTTTACAGGGTTATGCATTGGTAATGGAATTTGGAGATGCCCGTGTATTGGCTTGGTTTTTGGGTTGAGTGTTAAAGACCAGAGCTTGTGAATCCCACTTGTGGGATGGACTTGTTGACATGAACAGAGAGGGCTAAACTGGGATGAGCCATGAATTGAGAGAGAGGCCCAAGCCTAGAGAAGGCCAGAAGGACTTTGGGAGAGCAGTATCCAGTATCGTGGAGCCTGAGTTTGCTCAGAGAAAGACTGCTAAAAGCCCATTGGAACTGCCACCTGAAACTGCCACCCGGAACTGCCAAGGACTGAGGAGGCATGGCTGTGATGTCCGTACTTTGTCTGTTTTGATGTTGTTTTGACAGATTCACCTGATGGTGAAGGACAGTGCTGCTGTTGTAGAGGTCCTGGAACCTGGCTGTTGGTTCAGAAGCCCTGAAGGAGGATTTTCTTGTGGTACCTACACAGAAATCCTGGAAGAGGGCCTTGCTGATATTTTCAGGGGTTCTGGGACTGTTCTACAGGCAGAGAGTGACTTGATGAGGACACTGGCTATGGCTTTGTTGAGCCTTGCCTCCCCAGGAACTGAGATTGCTTCCCTTGGGTATTCAATGATGAGCT
>JAQQSU010013017.1:0-11771 GCA_028627135.1 Pseudochirops cupreus | reverse complement strand
GTCATTTTTCTACACTCTCAGCCTCTTCCAGTGTTTGAGCACATTACTAAAACCCTACCTGAGAAAAGCCTCCACTATCAATAATTTACAACTTTGTGTGAATTTGTCAGTGTGCAACTTTCCCAGAGGGCAGTTACATGGCACAGTAGATAGCATGTCAAGTGTGAAATCAGGAAGACTTGTCTCCCTGAGTTCAAATCTGACCGGAATACTACTAGGTGTGGGACTCTGGGCAAATCACTTAACCTTGTTTGCCTCAGTTCCTCATCTGTAAAATGAGCTGAGGAAGGAAATGGCAAACCACTCCAGTACATTGGCCAAGGAAACCTCAAATGGGGTCACAAAGAGTCAGACATTACCAAAAAAATGACTAAAAAAAGTTCCCCAAATTACAGGCATTTTAAACATGTAAAATAAAAGTCTGTCTCTTTCTAAGGGGATTTCAGATTCTAGTCAGCTAGGAAAGGAAGGGGTTTTGTTTGTTTTTCAGGCCACTTGTTCCTAAATAAGCTTTTTCAGTTAGATGGCTATTCTCTTGCAAGCCAAATCTATGCCAATCTCTTGCTAATATCTCAACTATGCTCCAGGTGATGATTCCTCTGCAGTATATTATGAATTAAGGAGAGGTTAGAGTTTTTGCTCCTCTTCTGGGACATTTTGACTAGTTCATAAAGTGAGTGAGCAAGCATTTTCTTATTCCAAGTAAAGGGGCACATGGGTCTCTCAATGATTTCAAAGTGGTTGACTTGTATTTTTTGCATTCATTTTAAGAGGTATCTCCTGAGCCTCTCTCTCTCTTGTGCCCTGAGCAGGCATTTTATTTTTTAAGACATATAGGACTTGAAATTTTTCCAACTCAGGGACTGATGTCAGCCTCTTCAACTTTAGTCATGGTATTTCTTTACTAGATTTTTCTTGAGTCCTGCATTCTGTCACTGCTGTTAATTTTTGAAAATATGATTTCTTATTAATCAGAAAATATTTTTGCTTCCTATTATAGGTGAATTATATAATTATTCAGCTACATAATTCACACATATCACTGAAGGATCATCTTTTTCCTTTGATCAAATATTAAGAATTTGCATGATTAAAATTGCCAGCCACAATTTTGCATTTGTCAAAAATATTGCAAGAATTTTTAAATGTCCTGTTAAAAGTCTATTGCATCTCCCTCTCCATCCATAATCATGAAATTATTTAAAATAGCATGTGATGAATTCTACTAAGGGAAGTTTTAAGGGAAAATCTATCTTCTAACTTATTTTCTAGTCTAGTAATATACAGTGTATGTGTTGGGGGAGGGAAGAGTATGATCACTTAGTTGACAAGGACCAGAGGTGCTCTCCAAGCAAAAAATATAACAGTCCTATGAGGAAGATATGTGATAATGTAGAGGAAGGGAAGATCAGAGTGTCTGGGCTGAGGCAGAAAGAGGAGAAGAGAAGTCAATAAAAATAGGGAAATTGTGAGAAAAAAGAGGAGAAAAATGAATGGTGGAACTGGCCATTGATGTCAAAGGCAATAGAAAAGTTAATAAGGGTCAGAACACACACAAAGCTCAGTTAAATAGAGTCTCAGATGTCCTCTGGTCCAATCCATACCTGAATTGTAATACCTTCTCCACTAGTTCTGACAACTGGTCATCTGGCCTCTGCTTAAAGACCCCTTAATGAAAACTACATCCTTCCGAAGGTAGTTGATTATACTTTCTGACAGTCTTAATTGTTAGTCATTCTTTCTTTCCTTGAGCTAAAACCTGCCTTTCTGCATTCTATTTAAATGGAAAATGACTCAATAATGAAACATATTTCATTAATTACAGATTAAATTTATCTCATGGATAGAAAAAGAGGGCTCATACATAATAAATATTTATAGCAATATTTTTTATAATAACAAAGAACTGGAAGCAAAGTAGTTTTCCAGAGATTGAGAAAATGGTCAAGCAAAGCAGGATGCATACTTGTGATATAATATAATTTTGTGTATAACAGATACAGAAAAGTATGGGAAGACTCAGAATTGGGAAGCACCACATCACCAAATCTACATGCAAAAAAAGAAGGAATGCTCAGCAACATTCTGAACAAAAGGTCAGCCTGCATTTGCTTAAGGACATCAATAGGGGATAAATAGACTTGACTCAATCACTGTTTATATGCTTAAAGAACTCAGATTCCCAGATACCTTCAAGAAACGACTCAAATCTTAATTACATACATACTTTATCATAACTAATAATTGATGTTGCTAAACTCATTTTTGTTTAGATTTCACTGAATCCCACAAAAGTCACTATAGCCAGAATAAAAATGGTACAGTCTGTCTAGGTGTCTAAGATAACTTGGATCTTTGCCCAGGTCACCCATCTCCTGTCTTCCATCTCTCACCTAGTTCAAGGGTGTGCTTGAGTCAATTGTTAAATTTTCAATGTGAGCATTTACATCCAGGAAATCAGCAACTGTTACAAATCCGAGCTCCATTCATTGTTTTCTTGATTGTCAAAATTTAAGAAAGTGATGGAAAACGTGTTAATGGTGTTGTTCAGTTATTGCAGTAATGCCTGACTCTCCATGACCCCATTTTGGGGTTTTGCTATTTCCTTCTCCAGCTCATTTTAGAGATGAGGAGACTGAGGCAAACAAGATTAAGTGACGTGCCCAGGATCACACAGCTAGAAAGTGTCTGAGGTCATATTGGAACATGTTAATAATGCAAATTAAACTTAAAAGGTGTGTCTTGCATAAACCAGTTATTCAACATTTATCAGCTCAAGCCCTGACCCTGCTCTCCAGATCTCACCCTGGGGCCATGCTCTTTTGATTGGTAAGAGTTCACTTTATCTAGCCACCCTGGTCCTGATCTCATTACATCCCAACCATTTTTCTACCACATTGTCCCAGGCCCACTTTCCACCTCTTATCCGAGGAATAACATCAATCAGCAGTACCATTTATGGAAAGGGCATGTCAGACAATTGTCCTATGATTCCACTCATCATCCTTGTGACTTTCTGTTCTAAAACACTCTTTTCTGACAACTACTCCCTTTTATATGTTGTCTTTCCCTATTAGAATATAAGCCCCTTGAGGTCACGGGCTATCTTGCTTTTGTATCTGTATCTATGGCATCTAGCACAGAATTTGTCATATAGCAGATACTTAATAAATACTTTTTTATTCCTCTATCTCTTTATTCATTCATTCACTCATCTCCATGAAATGGTGGGTGTTTCAATAACAGTAACAAATGGCTACTACATCTTATCTGGAAACAGTTATCATTAAAAAGGAGAAAGAGAAATTGTATCTGTATGCACAGGCTGACTTCTATTCCTGTTCCAACCACTTCTTAGTCTTTTCCTATTGGCCAGTAATAGGAACAACCACCGATACATTTACATCTACATGCAAAACAATTCGAGTAACGAAGATACTCGATCCAAATGCAGCTATTTTTGTGATGCCAAGTGCTATGTTATATGAATGGGCCCATACTATGCATCATAATGACTTTCCTACTTTGGTAGTAGAGATGCATTATGTGAATCCCAAAGTGTGAACAGAATTTTACCAGATTCCTTAGTCATAATTACCATTTGGGGGAAAAAAAGAAATCAACTTAAGCTTGATATTCATTTTTATTATCTCACTTCACAGTGTAAGCTCAATTTAAAAATTCTAACTAATAAAGACAAAGTTTCAGAGCAAATGAATACTTCTCTTTAACAGACTATTTCCAAAAATCCTGAGGAAGAGAGCTAGGTTTAAATTATGATAGGTCAGAAGCTTCTTATCTCCTAGCAACAAGTCTGGGGCCAGTGCTCTCCTGAAAGCTGTAAATATGTATTATATCACAAGAATAGAGTGAAATTTTAAATACATAGAATTTATTGGTTTAATAGTTTGCTTTTCTTTTTTTACTTAAATTCACAGCAAAACCAAGTTTAACAATATACTAACTAGAAATTCTCACCAAATTTAGCCATGGTTTTAGGAGTAATTATTTTAACTCAGAAAAAAGCAATTAAACTGGGAAGAATATTTTCTTTCTTGTCAAGAATTTATCTACTAAGCAACCACAAGCAGGGAAGAGGAAGCCAATTATTTACTCAATTTTGCTTTGAATTTAACATTTCAAAAGGAAAGAAAATATATTTATGCATAATATAATGACCTAGTGAAAAGCTTCCTAGATTTGGAGTCAAAAGACTTAATTTTGAGATTGGGCTCTGACATTTAACTTGATATCTGATCTCAGGCAAGTCCTTTAAATCTTCTCTCCCTTAGTTTTTTCATCTACAAAATGGGGACAATAATGCTTATTCCACCCACCTCATAAGGTTTTTAGGAAGATCAATGAGTTCACTAGCTCTTGTCCCCTCTCCTGTCCCCCAGAGATGGAGAATAACTCAGATACTTTCTTATATAAGCTGCTGGCTCACAGCTTTACTTGACTCTAGCAGTGGTTCTCAACCTTCCTTATGCCACAACCCTTTAATACTTGTATGTGGGCAGACCCGCCTGGAGACAGAGGAGCAGTGTCTCAGTTCCTAAGACCATCGGAAATATGTGTTTTCCCAAAGTCTTAGGTGACCCCTGTGACTCCTGTGAAAGGGTCATTCGACCCCCAAAGGGGTCGTGACCCACAGGTTGAGGACCACTGCAGTAGGCTAGGTGACCTGGTGAATGGAGCAGTGGGCTGAGACAGCAAGTCCTCTGACGCTTATTAACTGTGTGAGCATGGGAAAATTTCTTAACTTCTGCCTGGCACAATTTTCTCATCTATTAAATAGATGTAACAATAGCACTTACCTTAAAAGGTTGTTGTAAGGATCAATTGAAATAATATGGGTAAAGTTCTTTGAAAATCTTAAAGGGCGATATAACTGTTAGCAATTCTTACTTGCCTCAAGCTCAATTCAATAGAGGAAATGTCAAATATGTTAGGAACCTCTGAAATACATATATAAATTCTCCTACCCTTTTCTCTTCATATGACCTAAACTTTGTCATTAAATCTTATTTCCTCTTCTAAGGATCTATTAAGGATATATAGGACCATTAAGACCTATGCCCACATTTGGTCAGGTAAATCTCTTGCCAATGACATAGTATTTAATTGATTGCTAAGAGTTGGATTTATATATCAGTTTCTGATATAGTCAAGTTGGACGATCAATGACCATCTTACAAGTGTAGTACTTGGCATGGATATGGCCACCACTCTTTCTCAGGGGGCAGTTTACTTACCCCAACTTGTACTCATATCAGCAAGTCTGGGATTCCAGAATTGAAATACCACCAAAGGGCTACACCTGAAGCAATTCAAACTTTCTCAGGGTCATAGAGAAGTAACCCTATGGTGGTAAAGTATGTATATGGAATAGGTAGGGGAATGCATGCCTATTACTTGCCAGTCTAGCTCATGAGCCCCCACTGACATTATTGCCATTTACACAAAATTAGTTATGATAGCATCAGATCTTAAACATAAAATATTTATTAAACAAGGCAAAAGCAAAAATAATTATACCATTATAGATGCTTAAAGCAAAAGCAATAATAATCAAAACATCACAATCCACACATAAAAATGTGTCATACTCTTTCCTACCATTATATGCATTATCTATGGGGGAGAACAGATATACACTTACAGAAAACTAGCAGGAAAGTATATGAATAAGGAAAATCCAGATATGCTTTGCTCTCTTTGGTCCTCACAAAAACAACTGACAGTATATGAAGCTACTTCTTTGCTAGTTGCTCCCCTCAGTGGTCCTCATCCCCCTCCTGCTGGACAACTCCGTCCCTCTTCTTTCAAGTTGATGAAACAGGGACAAGCTCTTTTTACTCACATTTGCCCTTAAAAAGCCATTGAGAAAGTATTATGACATTATAGTGAGAAGCAATTTCCTTAAGTCAGAAAACTTCAAAGCTCCTCAAGTTGGCTCTCTCTTGATAAATAACCCCAGACAACTGTTCACGCAACCAGACTCTGCTTTGTCCCATCAGCTTCAAACTTTTGTGTATGACAAAGCAGCCACAAAGCCTGTCTCTTCTCACTCTTTTCACTCTCAAATAAGAGGGAGCAGTAAAGAACAACCAGTCACCTAGAGAAGTTTTACCTCTCATATTGTAAATGGAGTGAAAACACCTGCAGCTCTTTCCCAATCAGCAGACTCCCAGTCCTTTCTTTTGCTCATCTTGCAAAGCATGTTTCTCTTTTAATTAGCAGTCTTCAAATATAGTAGTTGAAGCTTTCCTATCAGTCTATTCCTTCTTCTAGTATTTTTTTTTAACTCCTCTCCTGCTGGCTACTTCACTGCCTCTAATGGCTCAAATCAGAAATTCCTGGTGGGTGGTCTGTGACTTATCTTTTCCTTATAAGGTAAAACTCACAAAATCCAAATTTCTGTCAGTCATGAAACCAACTTTTATTTAACTTTCCCACAGTCTCCAAACATCAATCACAAAATCATGTTTAAAAGTCAGAAAATATGTAATAATCAATGTGTGCATTAAAATATATGAATCTTACTGGCCTAAGCACTGGTATTCCTCTCTGGATGGATATATGTGTGTGTGTGTGTGTGTGTGTGTGTGTATGATATTATGCACACATACATGCATACATATATATTTAGAGATATCTATATATACATCTATATGTATATATATAAACATCATAATCTACACATAAAAATGATATATAGATATATACATATACACAGATATAAAAATACACATAGATATAGCCATTTCTCCTGTTTCTTCTGAAACATCATAAATTGGTCATAGGTCAGTGCTGCTAACTCTTTTGTGACTTTCTTTTAGGTACCTATACCTGATCTACTTTACGCTATCAGCTAATTTTCAGTGTCCTGAGACTTGCTTGATTGTATTGCCAAACCTGAGTTTTCAGATAGTATGAACTGACTATCAGCATTTCCATACATCATGGACAGGCTTTGCTTTTGGTTCTCCTTAATCACAGATACACAAGTAAAATCATTCTGCGGGTTAACAATAGCAGTATAGTTGTTTACAAGAGTGAAATATCAAGTTATTTAGTTGTATGTAAGGTGGATTTGTTTTCTTTTTAAGATACTAGTTCCCAGGATCCATGACCATAAACAATCTACTAGCTCCCAGGATCGTGGGCTGTAAACAATCTCACTGTGCTTGCACAGTAGGATATAATGACAGATAATATAAACATTTGAATTTAACTTGTAAACAGCACATTGCACCTATGCTATGTTGAGTCATCATGATATTGCTAAAGTTAATGTAAACTTGTGAGACTGTTGCTGGCAAATTGCCTTCTTTGTTTGCTCCTCTATACATCAAGTAAGCAGTAGTCAATAAGTGGGGAATGTGAACGCTGTGCTTGCCTCAACCAGCCCCCATTGAGGCTTAGGGAGATTTGTGGGAATGTGTGTGCTTGTATCCACTGGCCCCTATCAAGACTTAGGGGAATGCTGTAGGAGCTGGTGCTCCCATTATCAGTAACCCCCTTGAGAAGAATAAACCCTATCACATCTCTGCTGCTGTCCTTCTGGCTGCCCAGATCAAGAGTGAACCTTCTAGGCCAGGGGCTGGTCCCTAAACGTTCCTGTGTTAAATAGTCCAGTAGATACTAAGCTCCACCCTACCTTTCACACACAAACATTATAGCCATACAGCATCCCCTTAATCAAAGTATTTGTTCTGTAAAACCTGGACTCAGTCAAAGGGCCACACTTGAAGACCTAGAGGGCCACATGTGGCCTGGAGGCTTCATGTTCTCCACCCCTGTTCTAGACACTATGCTTTGTGCTGGGGAGAAAAAGAAAGACAAAAGACATTCCAGGCTGGCAAGGAACCCATACTCTATGGGGAAAGACAATGAACAAATGATTATGCAGAAACAAGATATATATGGGATAAATTAATGCTAATCCAGAGAGATGAGACTATTATTAAGAAGGATTTCAGAAGGTGGGGACTTGAAGGAATACAGGAAATCAAGGAGGAGAAGATGAGGAGAGAGAGTATTCCAAGTATGGAATACCTATTGCCAGGGGAAAAGTTTGGAATGAAGAGATAGAGTGAAGAAATGTGTGCAAGGAACAAGAAGGAAGCCAGTGTTATTGGATTGGAGAATGGGGGGAGGGAGGAGAAGGGTAAAATGTAAGATGACTAAAAAAGTAGGAAAGGGGTAGGTTATGAAGGGTTTTGAATGCTAAACAAAAGATTGTAGATTTAATCCTTAAAATAATAGGGAACCACTGGAGTTTATTGAATAGGGAGGGGACATGGTCAAAATTGTGCTTTAGGAAGCTTGCTTTGACAGTTGAGTGGAGGATGGACTGGTGTGAAGAGAGATTTGAAACAGGGAGACCAATCAGCAAGCTGTTGCAATAATCCAAGTGTGAGGTGATGGGGGACTGCAATGGGATGGTGGTAGTGTCAGAGGAGAGAATGGGGTATATACAAAATATCACAAAGATAAAAGCAAAAGGATTTACAACGATTAACTATAGGATGTAAGAGAGTGAGGATTCAAGAATTTGGAGTTGTGAACCTGCAGTATTAGGAGGATAGTGAAGCCCTAAACAGTAATAGGAAAGTTTGGAAGAGGGAAGGGTTTGGGGATAAAAATGATGAGTTTAGTTTTTTAAACTAAGTTGAACTGAACATGTAAATAATGAGTTTAATATATCTATAAGTCATCCAGTTCAACATGTCTACTAGGCAGCTGGAGATGAAAATCTGGAAGTTAAGAGAGAGGTCAGGGTTGGATAAGTAGATCTGATAATCCTTGACACAGAGATAATAGTAGAATCTGTGGGAGCTAATGAGGTTACCAAGAAAAGTAGTATCAAAGAAGAGGAGGATAGCCCAGGACAGAACCCTGGGAAATATTCACCATTAGCCAGAGTGACCTGGAGCAAGTGACCTGACCCAGAAAAAAGATAGTGAGAAGTGGTCAGATAGGTAGGAGGAGATGCCAGATAGAGTAGTCTCATAAAAACTTAGAAAGAAGAGGGTATCAAGGAGAAAAGGGTGAATGACAGCATCAAAGGCTGAAGAGAAGGCAAGAGCAATGAGGATAGGAAAAGACCATTAGATTTGGCAATTAAGAGATTATTAGTAACTTTGGACAGAGTAATTTCCGTTGAATGAGGAGGTTGGAAGCAAGACTGTGGAGAGTAAAAAAGAGTTGAAAGGAAGTAGAGACAGTTATTATGAATGGTATTTTTAAGGAGTTTAGCTACAAAAGTGAAGAAAAATATGGAATCATTGCTAGCAGGGATGATTGGATCAAGTTGGGGTGGGGTATGAAGAAGGGGGAGACACGCGCATATTCATAGGTAGTAGGGAAGCAGCCATTAGACAGGGAGCAAGAGAAGATTAGTGAGAATAAGGATGATGGAGGTCTGGGGAGTGGGGGTAATCTGTTGGAGAAGAGAGGATAGAATGGGATCATTTGTGAGGGTAAGGGGCTTGGCAAGGAGAAGGACCACGTCTTCCTGTGAAACAGGGGTAACCTCTAATAAATTTGCAAGCTCTAAAACTTTAAAATTCCATAAAGCCTGCACAGGCCACATCTATATAACTATGGTAAACTCCAACTAGGACAGTAAAATTTACTCAGCTCAATTCACCTCAAGTCATCTAACACCATGAAAGTTGTAAAATAACTGCTCCTGGGTGCCCGCCACACCAACTATAGCAAACCTGGTTGATCCAATTTTATGACCTTAGGCCAGTCTGTTTTTTCTTGGCACTGAAAGTAAGGTTTCATCAGCTGGCAGGCAATTTTTATCTCTAGTAAGACATAATCCTGGGAACAGAGAGGAGAATACAAAGGGAGATGGCATATTAAGTATTATATTCCCCTTTCTAATCAAAAAACAAAACAAAACTGTATAATTAGGGCCCACAAACAAAATGGGAAAAATAAAGCTCACAATTTATTCTTTTCTTCCATTTACAGTAATTAACTCTGTTTAATGGTTCCCCCATCAGAGTTGAAGCTAAGCATGACCTACTTGTCTACCTTAATTGGATCTCGATCTTTAAAGGTTACAAGGCCATGAATATTACACAAGAATAAAGGAATGGAATTGGGTTGTGCAAATTACCTCTCTCAATTTCAGGAGCTGGGGATGTTGTGAGATGGAAGGGAAAGGCAGCTGTGTCCCCTGAAGCTGCAGGGGATACAGCTGCTCCAAATTCTGTGGACTAATTTAATGTCAGGACAGAGCCTCAGGGCTGGTGTTGGTCAAGTGCTTGGTTAGAGACCAGCCCTGATGGAGGGATGGAGTGGAAGGACCACCTGGAAGGAGAGGGGTCTAGTTGAATGCTGCAGCAAAAACTACAAAAGAAAAAAAAAACAAACAGAAAACTAGTCTTTGATGATATTGTGTCAGGAGTTGTATATGCAAAAGTGTGAACAGAGAGCTTTCATTTGTGGTCAGAGTACAATAATACTTAGAGGGTTTGATAACAGAGCATTTAGAGAGTGAAATCAGGGTGAATCATAGTCAGAAATCTGGAGTTGGAAGGCACCTAGAGGTCATTTATCCCACCTCACTGACAATGATTACTTAATGTCAGAAGAGGTCATTTGAACCCATGTCCTTGGGCTCCAGAGTAAGGTGTGTTTTTTCCCCCACTGAATCATACTGATTTCAGTAAGTGTAGGAAGGGGAGTTGGTTGGTGGTGCCAAAGGCAAGTTGCTAATCCAGAGAGTCTTGGCTTTTAATTTTGGCTTGGCTCTGAGAGATATTGCATTTATACATCTTTTTCTGCCTCATTTGATGTTAATTATTTGTCATGGTTATCTCTACTGTTAGGTATTTTAAGGGATATTATATGTAATATATATTTGTATGTATATAAATGTATATGTGTGTATATGTTTATACATACATATATACATATATTATTATTATTATTATTAGGTATTATTAACAGATAAAGGCAGCTAGGTGGCACAGCGGATAGAGTGCCAAGCCTAAAGTCAGGAAAACAATTTTCCTGAATTCAAATCTGGCCTCAGACACTTACTAACTAGGTGATCCTCTGCAAGTCACTTAATCCTGTTTGCCTCAGTTTCCTCATCTGTAAAATGAGTCGGAGAAGGAAAGAGCAAACCACTCTGGTATCTCTGCCAAGAAAACCCCAAATGTGGTCGTGAAGTCAGACACATCTAAAACAGAGGCTTAAGAACATTAAGGGAAATGTAGTATTCTGTCTTTTAAGGGATCTTGAATAATTTTGACACATGGGTGAGGGAGAGGGACAGGGAAACAGATCTTATTAGAAGAGAGAATGTAAGGTGGTGACCTTCTGAATCAAATACTTTTTATAATCAATGAACATTAAGCTGCAGAAAAATTCCTTATTTGATAGTAAGTGCTAGGGAATCTGGAAAGCAGTTTGCCTGAAATTAGTGGTAGATCAATAATTTACACCATATAGTGCAATAAGTTGAAAATAAATACATGACCTAAATATAAAGGGTCACATAATTTTAAAAAATTAAAAGAGAAAAAAGATCAGATACCCTTTTATAGCTATGTCTGGGAAAGAGTTCTTGAAGAAGCAAATATAGAAGACATCAGAAAAGATCAAATAGGTTATTTCAATTACATGAAATTGAAAAGCTTTTGCATGAAGAAAATCAATATAGCTAGAATAAAAAGAAAATTTGTCTATTGAAGGGGAAAATCTTCTATCAGACATTTCTGATAAAGGTATGATAATCAGGA
>JAQQSU010013016.1:0-11772 GCA_028627135.1 Pseudochirops cupreus | reverse complement strand
AGAGGAAATTTATTCATTTGTTTTTTCAGTTTTTAATTTAGTATTTTATTTTTCTTCAGCTACATGTAAAAGCAACATTCAACATTTGTTTTCAAAACTGAGTTCCAAATTTTTTCTATCCCTTCCTGCCCCCTCTCATCAAGAAGGCAAGCAATTTGATATAGGTTATACACATGTAGTCATGGAAAACATATTTCCATATTAGCCATGTTGTGAAAAAAAAGACCAAAAAAAAAACCCTACAAGAAAAATAAAGTAAAAAAAAAAAGTATGCTTTAATCTGTATTCAGCTCTTTCTCTGGGGATAGATAGAATTTTTCATCATAAGTCCTTCAGACTTGTCTTGGATCATTTTATTGCTGATTATAGCTAAATTATTCACAGTTGATCATCTTATAATATTGCTTTTACAGTGTACAATGTTCTCCTGGTTCTACTTATTTCACTTTGCTTCAGTTCATAGAGGTCTTTTCAGGTTTTCCAAAGAGGAAATTTTCCGGAGAGGTTTTTGTGACAAAAAGCCTAGAACTTAATTGAAAGTTTGAGCTATAATATAAAAGGAGAGATACAAAGATCATAAGGGACTCAATAAGGCCAAATTTTTTACTTCACATATGTGAAAATATTATAATTGTCATCATTATTTGGGTAGTTTGAAAGAAAGACTTGGGCTGAGCTGACTATGATGGAGTGATTCTAAAAAAAATAAAACTGTATGGGAAAGATGAAAAGGAGTGATTATCTCATACAAATGAAGAATAAAAAGAAAAACTGATACAGAAGAAGCTAGTAGGGGGGAGGGCAGATAGTGCTAGAACCTTACCCTCATGGGGAATGGGTTAAGGGGTGTGTGTATACACACACACACACACATACATATATGTGTATGTATATATACACACATACACACGTATACATATATATGTATGCATGTATGTGTATTGGTATGTATATGTATATATATATATGAGTGTGTGTGTGTGTGTGTGTGTGTGTGTGTGTGTGTGTGTGTGGAAAAGTCTTCTAAATTCAGAAAGAAATAAAAGAGCAAGGGGATAGGGTCAGGGGAGAGGATAAGGGAAGAATTTTTTGAGGGGATGGGTAGGTTAAGGAATAGGAGAGCAAGGTAGTGGGTAGAAGTAAAGCAGAAGATTGAAGAGAGATAGGGTAAATAGGGTAAAAAGGATAGTGAGGAAAATTACAAAGGAGGAAAATACACAACAAGTAACTGAAGGTGAAAAGGGACAAATTTACCCATAAAATGGAAATGGATAGCAAATTAAAAATTTGAATTTAACAATATGTTGCTGTTAGGAAACACTATAAAAATGTGAGAAGGACACAAAAATAAAATAAAGGGCAGGAGTTGAATTTAGGATATGAAAAAAGCAGAGATAGGAATCATGATCTCAGAAAAGGTCAAAACTAAAACAAATTTAATCAAAAGTGAAAATAGAAAAAATACTGTGTAAGTAATATTATTCCATATTGTTTTAGATCATTTAAAAAACCTAGACAGTATAAAATACCTGAATGCATACCTGCCAAAACAGATGCAGGAACTCTGTGAATACAAACATAAAATACTTTTTATGCAAATAAACTCCTATCTAAACAATTGAAGTAATATTTGTTTTTCATGGGTAGGTAAAGCCAATATAATTTTTAAACTATATTTTTACCTAACTTATCTATTTATTCAACGTCATCCCAATTAAATTACTAAAAAAATATTTTACTGGATTAGAAACAAAAAGAACAAAGTTCATTTGGAAGAGCAAAAGGTCAGGAATTTCAAAGAAACCAGGAAAAAAAGATGTAAAGGAAGTAGATCCAGCAGTATCAGACCTTGAACCACATTATAAAATGTAGTGTAAAAGGGAGAATTTCAATGATTTTAAATTAAAAATTTCTTGTATAAATAAAACCTATGAAACCAATAACAGAAGGGATACAGAAAACTGGAAAAAAAGTTTCATAGACAGTCTTTTGGATAGGATATGATTGGGTTGGAATATTGCTTTGGTATAGGATATGATGAGCTATTGACTTAGAAAAACATGGAAAGGCTTGGACCTATGAAGGAAGATGCTATCCACTTTTAAAGAAACAAATGACAGATAGAAATACGCATAGTTTGGTCTTTCCAAACAATGTGTGTGAGTGTATATTGTGTATGTATGTGTATGTTTATAGGTATCAATTTATATGTACATATGCATAGTGTATATATACATACATACATGTGTGTATATGTATATGTGTGTGTATATACATACATATACATATATAGGTATATGTATGTATATATCCCACACTTAATTGTAGCCTTCTTCAGGGTCAGGGAGAGGCAAAAGAAAACCAACAAGGAAGCAAAGAAAAGCTGAGCATCTTTGAAAATGATGTGTAGTATTTATTATATAGGTTTTCTTGAAATGGAAATTTATTGTTTTATATTGAATCCTCTCTTATGGTCCCCTGTATACATAAAATATTTTTTCCCTTTTCTCATTTTGTATTTGTTTAAAATTTTTAAAAATGACAAAATATAAAACTGTGCATACTGTTTGATTCAGCCATAACACTGCTAGATCTATATCCCAAAGGCATCCAAAAAAAAAAAGGGTAAAGGTCCTATTTGTACAAAAATATTTATAGAAGCTCTTTTTGTGGTGACTAAGATTTAGAAATCGAAGGGATGACCATCACTTCAGGAATGGCTAAATAAGCTGTGGCATATGACTGAAATGGAATATTATTGTGCTATAAGAAATCAGAAGCAGGATGATTTCAGAAAAACCTGGAAAGACTTACATGAACTGACGAATAGTGAATTGAACAGGACCAGGAAGATGTTGTACATAGTAACAGCAATATCGTTTGATGAAGAATTGTGAATGAAGCTATTCTCAGCAAAACAATATCCAAGACAATCCCAAAGAACTAAAGATGAAGTATACTATTTGCCTCCAGAGGAAGAACTGATATTGATTGAATACAGAGTGAAGCATGTTATTTTTCACTTTCTTTCATTTTTATCTTCTATTCAAGTCTTCTTATACAAAATGAATAATATGGAAATATTTTACATAATTCCAGTGTGATGCATATCTGCTTTACTGTCTCAGGGAGGGAGAGAGGCATAGAATTTGGAACTCAAAATTTTACATAAAAATGTCAAAAGCTAGAAAAATGAAGAAAGTACTTATGCACAATAGACATTTTATAAATTCTTGTTTAACCACATAATCTGTTTAACCATAATCATTAGATACTTCACACATTTTTCCTGACTGAAGGACTATGAAAGATCCTGGACCAGAAAAGTCTTTTGAGGTTCCCATTTTTCAATTATTCTAACCTTTATATTTTAAATTGCCTCATGTCTTGCTTATGGCATGTTTTTTGTTGGTGATCTTTTTCTTTGGTGTTTTGGGTTTGATTAAAAAAAATTCATTGGTATAAGAAACTCTCACTGAGAAAGCTACTTACTCCAATGCAAATAAATCAGAAACTGTTTTCCAATTTATGAGGTGCTGAGAGGTTAAGTGATTTTCCCCAGGGTTACACAGCAAATATGTGTCAAGGCAGGATCTGAATGTAGGTGTTCTTAATTTTGAGGCCAACTGACTATTCAATACACCATGATGTCTCTCCTTGCTTAAGTTATTAAAGTTAAATAACTAGAGTTGAAGGTGTTTTTCTTGGACTGTTATTGCCTGAAACTGTGTAAGAGAGGAACATAGAATGATGCTTCAATGAAACAAGAATAATCTGGTTGTCACAGAACAAAAAACTAAAAAGACACAGAAACTAGCAAACAAACTATAAAGTATCACCCACCTAATGACCTATTACAGTCCCATTGACTGGCTGGAAGAATATTTATATTTCATTGCTTCTGGAAAAGTTTACCCCTAAATAGTATTTCCTTTGTCCTTAGAACTATTTCTGAACTCTTATTCATACATCCATATTTCCTTCGTTGAAATACATTTTATCTTCCTCTAAAATAAAGAAATAGGTTCACGAGTTGTATCCATAATGACAAATTTAAGTTTCTTTCGATGGATTTCTTGACTCTACAGCAGTCAAGGAAGCTGAAATAAGGCTGATTTTAGGCTAAAACTATTTGGCAAATCAGCATTTTGGTACACAACTATAGATTTTTTTCATGCAATAATTATGAAGATTTTAAAGAAACCAAAACCAGAGCTTCATTAGAAACTAAAGTCCTCCTGATGCAATAATTTATTTCACATTATAAATATGGTCTAAAATTTTTAACTACAATTTTGGTAACTGATGACTTCTAGCTAACTGCTGGACTTCCATTCCTACTATTAACATGAATTATATGTAAACTTAGATACTCCTCAAGAGAAAGAAATCCTGAACATTATTATTTATAGGACTTAGACATTTATGACTAATAAACCTCTCATCAAAAATATTCAATTTGATTTAATTCAAGAGATATAAACTGCTGCATTTAGGATCAACAGACCTGGTTCATGTCCTAGTTCTACCACTTACAACTCACGTGATTATGGACAATCCTTTAACCTTTCTGGGTCTCAATTTCCTTATCTATAAAATGAAGGGATTGGACGAGCACATTCTAAAACCCACTTAATCTCAAAATATATGATCTCATTAAGTATATGCTATGTGGATATGTGTTAATAAATGCTATTAACTGACTGACTGAAAGGCCCTATGCTTGGTGTTAGAATTATAGAAGAAAACTGCCCCTGTACTCAAGAAGTTTACATTCTATTGGGGAGAAGGGACAGTGGTTCCACCCAGGAATCACAGGCTGGATCACATAAGATTCATCATTTGCCCCTAAAAGGAGTGGAGATAATAAAATATAATATTCTCAAAGACAAATATGACCAAGAATTACTTAGCAGAAAGAGAAAAAATGGATATTTAATGAAATAGAAGACTTCCACACATTCCTAGGAGGAAATACATGGAGGTGAGTGAAAACAAATGAAAACTTTGAAACACAAATATGAGAGTAAAGAGAAACATAAAAAGGTAAATTCAAGTGAGAAAAGTTTTTCAAGTACTAACCGTGTGCAAAGTATTGGCATGGGCAGTAGGCACAATGTTTAGATGAGACATTGATCTTTCAGAACGTATGGTCCATTAAAAACTTTCAGTATTCAGATTTAGATTTCCTCAGCACCACTTTGCAGTGTCTAAAAAATAAAAGATTTACATAAATATTTGAGTTTACACTGTTACTTCTTATTCTGAAGCATGGTACAACAGGGGGGAAAAGAATAACTTTGATAACAAACTTTAACATTTTTTCATCTGGGAAACAGAACAGAACAAAATCATCTAGGCCAGATTTTCCTTATTTGTGTTGCTTTTTCATTGACTTAAAGATTTATAGCCTTGGCTCTTGTGGACCTTCTATGGAATGTTAATCTGCTAAAAGAAATAAAGGACAAAATATGCTTATCGAAAGCTGTATTTTTAGTTTGATACCTTACGACAAATCTAATTAGGAAAATCTTATTGAGTAGACATTTAAAATGATCACTTTAACTTTAAAAAATGCTAATTATGAGAAATACATGGAAATGATGATTTGTTTCTATGAAATTCAGTATTTACTAAGCACTTACAGGCACTATGATAAAGAATGAGAACGCACAAATTGATGCGATGCCAAAGTCTCTTTCTGAATTTTCTTTCTTCCTTTGGTTTCTATGGCCCTCTCCTGGTTATACTCTTAAAATATTGTCTTAAATTTGCCTTTCCTTTGGTACAAAACTTTCTGAGCATCTGAAAAATAGAAAGGAAGAAGGTGAAAATATGTCTTAGGGAAAATATATGTCGGAGACATATATATTGCATGACAAAAAATGATGTATTTTTAGCATGCAAAATGGACAGTCTGAAAAAGGTACCAATATCCATTAGGCTTAGGCTGATTTTTTTTTTTAATGTACTAGACCAAACTAAGTATACTCGGTGCATTTTAGAGTTTCAAATTCTTAATTTTTTTGAGACCACAGTGCTTAGCATAGTGTCTGGCACGTAGTAGGCCCTTAATGAAAATTGATTAACTTTGGAGAGACAATTTATTTTCTTCATTTGATTGAGTATTTTGTATTGTATTCAATATTCTTCTGAGATACATTCATCATGACAAAAGTCTACAGCAAGGAAAACAATAAATTATACTTTTATTAACTATTCTTCTGTGTGTACATCATTTCAAAGGGCTAGATGAATTGAGACAGGATTTTTAGTGTAGTAGGAAGACCACTAGCTTTAGAGTCAGAACACTTGAGTCCTAGGTCTGACAGTGACTACTTGTAGAACCAGAGAGAAATCGCTTCCCTCTCTGAGCCACAATTTCTTCATCTTTAAAATATTTGCCTTACGTACTTCATAAGGTTATGGTCAGGAAACCACTTTATAGACCTCAATCACCATAAAATAGTAGTATTATAGTGAAAATGATTAAGTCATGCCTTATGTGCTGATCAATGATTTTCATTTTTTTTGCTTTCTGGAGAGGAGAGGGCAGGGCAATTGGAGTTAAGTGACTTGCCCAAGGTCACATGGCTAGTAAATGTGTCAAGTGTCTGAAGCCAGATTTGAACTCAGGTCCCCCTGACTCTAGGGCCAGTGCTCTATTCACTGTACCACCTAGCCACCTTGATCAGTGATTTTTATGAGTTATTTAAGTATTGTTGGTATTTCCCTGACCCTGAAAAACTTCAGGGGTTCCCTTTCACCTTCAAAGTCAGATATTGAATCTACTGTTTGGTGTTCAAAACCCTTCATAACTTGGCAAGTCACCTTATGCTTTATACCCTGTTCCCCTAATCCTCCCCCACACACAGTGTGTTATAAGGGGCTATGTATGATGATCATCTCAGGATTCTAGGTATGTTCACTGACTTCCCCATATATGGACTTCTCCTCTTCTCACCTCTAACTTACTTCAAATGCCAGTTTAAATCCTTCTACAGGAATTATTTCCCTATCCTTAATTCTAGGGCCTTTCCTCTCTTGTTTATTTATCTTGTATATAACCTATCTGCACACAGCTGTTTGAGTGGTATGTCTCCCATAGACAGTGAGCTCCTTGGGAGGAGGAGTTGCCTTTTATCAGCCTTTGTCTAGCGCTTAGTTGGCTCGTAAATGTTTATTGATGGTCTGACTGACCCAGTGTGCATTACTGGTTGCCCTCCTCTATGGAATAAGATTCTGAACAAGTTTTCCATCATCACTCATTCTTCTTTTTTCTTTGTTCACAGTGCAACAATGAGACTAATAATATGAATGAATATTGATACTAATGAATGAATGAATACTAATGACACCCAACATGGATACTAATAACACCCAACAAAACCACTAGCTTATCTCATTACAGTCTTATGAGGTAAGCGATTTTATCATCTCCATCGTTTTGTGTGATTTCCTTAGCACAGGCAACTGTTTCTGAGAAGCCTCCCTCTGAGTCAGCAATCCTTCTGCAAGTTAGTTTTAGACTTGCCTGGCACAGTGAAATGTTAAGTGATTTGCCAAGAAACACATAGCCGGTATGTGTCAGGAACATATGAACCCAGAAAATGGCTCTTTATCCACTCTGCAACTCAACTATACTCATTCCCATATAATCCTTCCACCAGAGACATTGCCACTGGAATAGTAGACTTGAAGAGTTGCTTACAAAGGGAACTTGAGGAAACTCTGTGGTCCTTCTTGTTGCTAGTGGTCTTAAAAGGACCTTACACAGAGAAGAATCAATACCAAGAAACAGAAGGAGTTTTATTCCAGGAGTCCACATGGGCCTACTCTATATTTGCTAGGAATTCCTTTGCTTTCCAGAATAGGGAGTCAATTAATTGGGCCATTAGAAGAATGACCAGTAGCTTTTGCTCAACTACTAGTTATGAGTAGAGGCAAAGAAGGAGGAGAAATGAGATGCTAATCAGATGCAGGAAGACTCAGAATGACCAAAGGATTTGAGTGTATATTGGTGGAAACAGCAGCTACACTGTTATTGAGACACCTTGGAGTCCAATTGTTACCTCTTTAGCTTCCCTTCTGCTTTTCCCTTGAGTACTGCCCAGGGACAACCTTTAACTGGATGTTCATTTAACTTTTTATTCACCCTCCAATAATCAGGAAGGAAGGATGGAGGGCAGGGAAAGAAGGTTAACCCCCATCATAGCTACCATAACCTGTGGGTGGAATTTTTGTTCCTTTTCAATGTTTATCTGAGTGATAATGCTACTTGAAATTGCTGTTAAAGTATGTGACCATTTACTATAAACCCAAAGGGAAATGAAACTTTTCCACTTCAGGCTGGGATGGAAATGAGATAATTAGAGAGGGTACTTCTTTAGTTTTGGAGAAATGTCAATGTTTACATAGTGAACATATTCATGCCTACTAGATTGCTTATGAAACTAAAAAGGTCCTTAACAAGGAAAGAAGCTATAAATAGACAGGTATAAGGTCTTGGCGGTGTTGTGTCCAAATGACTCCATTTGACACATACTGGTGATACCGAGTTTTGCTTGACAGTAGGTCGATACTTATATCAAACAGAGTTCCTGCTCCATGTAGGGATCTTACTTACATCCAGTTTACTGATGAGGAATCCTGGGGCATCCTGTCAAATACTCCATACCAGGATATTCGTATGGACTTCAGTGAATGGATAATGCGAAAGAAGGCCCAGGGTCAGAGATTATGGTGTATGTGTGTCAAATTATGAGGCTGGAACAAACTAGAACCAAAACCAGAATTAGAAATTTAAGAGCCAACAAGGATTTATTGAGCTTGTTACTGAGTTTGCCATCAAGATGTCCCTGAAGAAGGAACAAAAGATCAAAACTTGTATAGGTTTCAACTTAGGCAGGGGATGAATACTATATGGAGTATCTCTGGATTGAGCAGGACTGTTTGCTGGGAGATTGTAAGACAGGAATGTTGGATGTACTATCCCTTGTTTGGATAGAATGTGTTGCTGGGGGCAATAACAGTACAGACTCTTCTTCAGGTTAGCTATCTCTCGTTACTCTGTCCTAATAGATAGGACTGTCCTTGCTATTTTAGCAGAAAGGAAGGTTGCAGATAAGGGTAGGGTAAGAGACAGAAAAAATGAAATTGGTTTACTTTTCTCAGCTACCCACAGGTACCACAACTGCTGTGCTTCTTCAGGACTCAATCAGGCATTCCTCCATAACTAATTCTTAGCCACTTTTTCTTAATACACTGTATTAGCTGGCTCCATCCAACATACAGCAACCCTCTTTCCATTGCGTGGTTCTGCTAAGTACGAAATGAATTGCTCATTAACGTGTACTCATACTCTTCCTCTAGCCTTTCTTCCTTTCCTCCTTGCTGCTCAAGCATTTGCAATTCATTTGAATTATTGTTCATGGTTCCAAGGGCTACATGCCTCTATGAAACCACCAGATTTCTGCTCTCTCTTTCTGCTGTAGGCCTGATTCTCCTTCTTTGCTCTCTGTCATTACATCAGCTCTTGAACCCCCCTTTGACCCCAACCCTTTGCAGATGATGTATGCAGATTGTTTGCAGAACAGGTATGTAGGAATGAGTAGCTTCAGTTCCCTTTAAGGGGTAATCAGTCCAAGGTCTAAATCAAAGCATTTCTCCCTTCTCAAGGGAAAAGGTTCCACGTGTCCATTTCTCTACAATCCTTCTCCCCTTTCCCACAAATAGAAAGGCAAAGGCTGTCTGCGGATCTAATCTAAAGTTGCCCCCAGGAGGTAAATATTAATAATAATTATGATTATCATCAATATAATAATATTGATATTCATTTGGTAGTTTGTTAGGGAGGGTCCATTGGATTGTGGAACCTCTGAATCCAAAGCAAAGGGGAAGGTGGCGGAGAAGCATTTAATTAAAGGTCTACTATGTGTCAGGGACCATACTAAGCATATTTACAATTATCATCTCATTTTATCCTCACAACAATCTTGGGAAGTAGATGTTGTCATTGTTGTTGTTATTAATATATTGTACATTTTCCCACCTATCCCCCAATCCCAGACGTCCAGCCTTTACCCCTTGGTTACTTGAACACAAAGTATGAACTTTACTAGGTGTTCGTGGATGAGATTACAAAAAAAAAGAAGATACAGTCCCTGCCCTTCAGTTTATATACAAAATCTTGAAAAGTTTTAGATGATTGTTATTTCTGTGTAGCTAAATTAAACTACTTAGAACTTCTTGATGAGGAAAGAGAATGTGGTCTCCAAGTAGAAATTCTGTGGCAAGAGGGTCAACCTAGTTAGTTACCTTCTAATTATTTCTCCTGTCATGGCAATAGAAAATGACTTTATCCTTACAATTCATATCCAATGTGATTTGTGGAGCAATCATTATGACACCATACATCCCTGGAGTAGGGGACACTGTCCCTCATTACCGATATACACAGCCCCCCATGTATAGACATTAGGTCGGGTTCCTGAGGGCAGGAGGTGTGTGTGTGTGTGTGTGTGTGTGTGTGTGTGTGTGTGTGTGTGTGAGTGAGTGAAATTTAATAATCCAATCCAGTCCAATAAACTTTTATTAAGTGTCAATTACTTGTCAGGCACTGTGCTAAATGCTGGTGATACAACTGATAAAAAAAAAAAAGACAGCTTTTTGTCCACAAAGCGCTCACAATATAAAGGGGGAGATACTGCACAAAAAGAGGAAGGAAAGCAGGGTGGGGGTAACAGGAGGTACCTGGTGCAGGGGCATGCTGTTCCATGGGAGTTGAAACAAAGCAGAACAGCAAATGTAAAGTGTAGTGATGTGAAATTGTGATATAAATTGTGTATGTTTCTGTGCCTTTAAATTTCTGCATGTATAGAAGCGTCTCATTCTTTGCTAGTTCTTGGATCTGGTTCTTTGAATGTCTATCATCACCCTTCATTATGAGAAAATTCTTAGCTTTTTTTTTTCTTTTTATTCAGAGAAAGCATCCCAGTCGTATAAAGTTCAACCTGATTTAACATCACTGACATTACCTAACAAGGACCTTATGGCTTCCCACAATTGGTATTGGCCATAAAATAACAATAATGTCTTTTTAGGAATAATCATAAACATTAAAATATGCTCTGATGTGCTCACATGGTAACAAAGCAGAAAACACTTAAAGCATATGTTTCCTGGAGAGAAAGAGCTTGGGTCTCCATGTTTTAATTAACTTTGGTGTGTTGTCCCAGAGTCCTAGCTTTCCATGATCTTGTGTTTGAGGAATCTGTTGTAAAGTTTCTAGTTTACTAGAAAACTTTCCCTGGGAAGAGATCAATTCTTGTTCTTTATGGGAATAGCTCTCCATGTTCTGCCTAACCTTTAGTTTGGTAATTTGCTAGGGATGGTTCATTGAGTTGGGGAACATCAGATTCCAAAGACATTTATTAAATATCAACTATGTGCCAAGAACTATGCTAAATATATTTACAAATATTTCATTTGATTCTCACGACAACCTTGGGAAGTAGGTGCTATTATCCTCAGTTTATGAAATCAACTGCCTAGGGACACATTGCTGGTGTTCAAGAAGGATTTGAACTCAGGTCTTCCAGACTCCAAACTCACCACTGATTGTGCCAGTTAGGTGGATGAGTTAAATGAAGTAAAAAGGTCTTGGGGAATCCAGTACAGAATTCAAAGGACTTCATAAATATCTTTAAAAGTTAGCAATAAAAATGAATTTTACACATTCTTTTGAGACATTATTATCAAGCAACCAATAAA
>JAQQSU010013015.1:0-11772 GCA_028627135.1 Pseudochirops cupreus | reverse complement strand
AATACACTGGGACAAACAGCAGGAGGGAAAGGGCGGGGGGTGTGGTTTGAGCCCTGAAACGTCATAAAGTGGACCAGCAGTCAGATTGAGGTCAAATTAAATGAGATGCACCCATCCTGATTTCCTGATTTGCAAGTGGATGGGTTTGGTTTGCTAGGACCAAAGGAGGTAGTACCTTGAATGAAGAGTTAATGGTTTGAGAGGAAATACCTCTAGGGCTGGGGCTGGGAAAGACCCAGTACATCTGGGGGGAAGGGGAGAAACAGTAAAGAAATGTGGCTTTTACAACTTAACACAAAACTGAATTAAAGTTACCCCAAAATATATTACATAGGCCATTCAGCACCTCTTCAGTTCCTCTCCCCACTCCACCTTCCCAATCTCCTTTTGTGGGTTGTAGCTTCCCGTTAGATTGCACACTCCTTGAAGGCAGGGGCCGTTTTTTAGTAATTGTATCCTTAGTGCTTAGCACATACCTGCGGTACAGTGGGCATTTAACAGATGTTGATTGGCTTGGATTAGGAAGAGATTAAGCAAAACTTGCCTGTTATTTTAGGGCCTGGTTGGGTTAATTTCTACTCAAATTGCGCCATACCACCCTAGTGTGTGCTCTCTGATGGGAACTGCAATTCTATTAGAAAATGCCGATGTCTCGTTCCTTCTAAAAAGCGTGAAAGGTAAAAACTGTGTCCACCTCTAAAAATTATACAGCAATTTCCCAGTATGAAAATAGGTTTTGGGTTTTTTTTTTTTGCTCTAAAATTTCCCTACTTCCTCTTAATCTGAAGTATAATCAGTAATCATAGCCTGCCCCACCTCCATTAATATGCAGATAGGTTTCAAGCCCAGAAGTGTTCTGTGACCAAATTAGTTTGAGAAATTCCTAGTTAAAATGGTTATTGTTTTTCTATTGTAGCTTTAAACTGTGAAGTCACATGTGCTCAGAGGAATGTATCTCCAGTTTAATGAATTATCTCCAGATTAATAAAATTCAGAGGGGCAATACAATTAAATATGCAGAGATTCACATTACAGGGGACTTTTCCTAGGAATAACAACCATCATTTAGGTCTGCCTAGTGCCTTAGGAATTGTGAAGTGTTCTTACAACCACCTTATGAGACATATATAACCAGTATCACCCCCATTTTCTACATGAGGAAATAGGTCCAGAGATGTGAATTGCCCAAGGTCACATGACTTTCAAACGCAACTCTTGTGACCCCAAGTCCTAGGCTCTTCTCTTACACAGTGATGGCTCAGGAATATCGCTTTTCCTTTAGAACTGAAGTGTCATGTTTTAAGGAAAAAAGGAGAAACAGTAGAGAAAAGATCATGGAAATCCCAGGATTTAGAGCTGGATGGTGGTCTGCTCATTTAAACCAACTCCTTCATTGCCCAGATGGCTGAACTGAAGCTTATAAGGATGAAGGGACTTGGTTAACGTCATATAAGTAATAAGTAGTAGAACCAGGATTCAAACTTGGATTTTCTGGCTCCAAATCCAGTGCCTTTTCTATGCCACCTTCATGAGGAGGGGAGGGTGTGGATCCTTACTGTAAGTATCGGTTAAACTAGAAATACATACAGTGGTTCATACAAATATTAAATTTCATATAAATAAAAATTAAAGGTGTCCATAATTCTCTGGAGAAGCACATTACAAGGGGCAGTGGTGATTAGTGTCAACTCTGGGGACATATTAAGTCCTATAGGGGAATAGATATAGTATGAATAACATGACACACCTAGATACACATGTATATGTATGTATATATGTTTATATATATATAAAAGACAGAACTCTCAATTTTACAAAATGCTTTGTATGCATTATCTTACTTGAGCATCCCGACAATCCTCTAAGGTAAGTACTTTGTATTTTACTGATGAATGACCTTACGCTCAGAGGAGTAAATAACTTATCAGGGGTTACATAAGTAGGCAAATGTCAGAAGAAGGATTTGAATCTGGATATTTCCTGATTCTTTAAGTCCGGCACAGCATCCGCTATGCCAGACTGGCTCTCAATAATATGCAAATAATGAACTTTTTTGACCTTGCGGTGTTTTTGACCATTACCAAAGCCACAACTGAAAAATAGGTATTTTAAATAGCTGCTCACAAATTACACTTGTGTAGCTTGCGGGGCTGTCTCATTCTGACTTCTAGTTATCTACCCCTGGTTTTAGGAATGGGTCAGATAGCTTCTAAACCATATAGTGAGCCCCCACCAACATGTTTTACTTTTATTAGTCGGTGATAGAACTTTCTTAGTTCATAACAAAGGCATTTTAATTAAATTGCCATGTAAATAAAGTAATAACCTGCTTTTTTAAAAGTAAACTTAGAACTGTTAACCTCAAGCTACAATTAGTGGGAGGAATGGCCATATGTAAGAATTATGGGTGGGGCATCCACACAGAGAACACCTATGTAAAGGGGTGCACCTGTAGGGAATGTGTGTGACCAAAGCACACTGATGAGCAGCTCATGGCACTGATACAGCAAAGCTATCGATATTTTCTACTGAGGCCATCGTGCTTCTCTGCTGAGCTTGCTCCTTACCCCAGGTATGGTTAATTATAATTATAATAATAATAATAGTGATAATGAAACAACAACTACCATTTATGTAGTGCTGATTATGTACTAGTCACTATGCCAAGTGCTTCACAAGTATTTCCTTTGGTCCTCACAACAACCTGGGAGAGATAAGTACTATTAGTATCACCATTTTACTGATAGAGACAAACAGGTTAAGGGACTTGCCCAGGGTCCCATGGCTAGTATGTGTCAGGCTGCATTTGAACATGGGTCTTTTGACTTCAGGTCTGGCACTCTATATATGGTGCTGCCTAGCTGCCACTGTGATGCTTCCCACCAGGGGTTGTTCTTTGCTGCTTGTCACTGCTCCCTTCTTGTCAACTCAAGCTTTTTTCAGAATCCCTTAATATGCTCCCTTAATAATACCACAAGGGAGGTGGTGGTTATAACAGTTCAGTCTGCAGGGGTTATTAATAGTCTTCTCCCTTGTGGAGTAGCAGCAACAGCTCTTTCAGCCTCTTAGCTTGTTTCTAATGGTAGTGGCAGGGTCCAGTGTAAAGAATGATGGCTTTGCGATCAGAGGATCTGTGTTCAAAATCTAATTCTATTACTTATTGGCTGTGTCACCTCGGGCAAGTCACAACCTCTCTGGGCCTCAGTTTCCTCAACTGCTTGGTGAGGGAGTTGGATTAGACAAACTTGTCATCTCTTCTATCTCTGGATCTGTGATTCTTCAGTCTCCTGTGCCTTGGCTACAGCTCTTACCTGCGCTCCTCAGCTGAGGCTTTGTCTGTGGAGCCACCTGGAACTCTTGTCTTCCTTCCACTGGAGGTGCTGTGGTTGGTAGTCCCCTCCCTGCCAAGAGGCGCTGTTCTCTATGAGCATCCTTAGTCGGTAACTACAAACCTTTCGTTCTTGCCAGCTTTCCAGTCCATAGCTGTAAAACTTTGAATTTTCATCTCTCAGACTTCTTTTAGCTCCTGAGCTCTAGTTTCCTTAGCTGATCTGTGCCAGGATGTCTAGAAGCCTAAGCTAAGATCTGTCCTTCCCTTTGACCTTTCTTCTCTGCTGAACTCCTAACCTCTTCTTAGCTCTTAACCTGGTTGAATTTCCCTCCTCTTCCTTGGATCCTTCCAGTTACCACCAAACTTACAGCCCGAAGTCCATTTTAGGGTTTATCCTACAACCTCAGCTGAGGCTCTACTTCCTGAAGTAGAAAAGGGATTGAGAGACACTGTGATAAAGAAAATATTTAACCTTATCCCAGCATATCTTTGGTGCTATAGTAAATGCTGGGTAATAGTAATAACTCATTTATGTAGCGTTTATTGTGTGCCCGGCACTGTGGTTTTTTTTTTCTTTTACAATTTGCACTTTACAATTATTATGTCATTTGATCCTTAGAACAACCCTGAGAGGTAGGTGCTATTATTATATTATTTTGCAGATGAAACAAGTTAAGTGACTTGTGCAGGGTCATATGGGTAGTAAATGTCTGAGACCAGATTTGAATTCATTACTTCCTGATTCCAGGCTCAAGCCACTGTGTTTCTGGTTTAAGAATGCTCAAGAGCCATTCTATACATCATAGTAACTTTGGTGGTGGCAGCAGAATCCTGAGAAACTGACATTTCTCTCACTCCCCTGCCCTCCTTTCTCTAAAACATTACAAATGGTCTCTTTTTCTGACTGCTTCTGCATAAATTTGAATGGTTTGGGTCTTATCTTTTCTTTGGCTGGGAAAAAAAGGGCTGCCCAGAAAGGGAATGGGCCTTCTTGGGAAGCGGCAGGTTTTCTTTCTCACTGGGAGCCTTTGAGCCAACACTAGATGATCACTGTTCCCAAATGTGTTGTCCAAGGGACTCTATGCACTAAATGGTTCCTAAGGGCCCTTGAAGCTCTTGAATTCTGTAATTCTTTAAAAACAGACTCAGATAATATAAAATCTGTCAACTGATGGATGCAGATTGTTGGATGGTTTAAATAAGGTGTCACCTATGGGTGTGGGCCTTCATGTAGTTGCTTATAGTTATAACCTAGAGCAGTGGTTCTCAACCTTCCTAATGCCACAACCCTTCAGTACTTGTATGTGGGCATATCTGCATATGGGCGGACCCACCTGGAGATGGATAGAGGAGCTGTGTCTCGGTTCCTAAGACCATTGGAAATATGTGTTTTCCAATGGTCTTAGGCGATCCCTGTGAAAGGGTCATTTGACCCCCAAAGGGGTCATGACCCACAGGTTGAGAACCATTGACCTAGAGCACTATATATAGGAGAGCTCAATAAATACTTGAGTGAAGTAATGAAACAAAGAACAGTATTCTATAATTCTCTGGACGATTTCTCTATCAGATTAGTGTTGAGTTGGTGGAATGGGAAAATAAAACTTTATTATAGAACCATAGATTCTTAGAGTTGGAAGGGACCATGAGAGGTCGTCTTGACCGACCCCTTGACATGGGGGCAGTAAGGGTCTCCATTTTGGCATCCTTGACTTATGAACATCCAGAGTGATTTGACTCTGGCCACACAGCTAGCAGGTGTCAGGGGAAAGATACAGATTCAGATCTTCTGTGTCCAAGTTCAGTACTCTTTGCATTGTGTAGTCCTATAGCTAGTTTTTCTTTTTCCTGCTTGGCCATCAGCTACCATGTCAGTACTATTTTGCGGATTGCTGACCAGTTGAAAACTTGGGAATGACAATACTTGAAGGCAGATAGTTGGATGAGTTTTGAAGAATAGCCTTTTTGGATTGGCTAGATACAGTCTCGGCAAGTTTGCACTCAGCATCCCTGTGACTCCCCAAACCAAAACTCTCTTTCTTGGTCCCCACTCTCTCACATGTCTTGTCTCTGCCTATTAGAATATAGACTTATGGATAGTGACTGTCTCATTTCTGTCTTGGTATTCCCAGCATTTAATTCAATGCTTGACACAGAGTAAATGCTTACTTTTCATTCATTCATTAACAGTTTTTCAGTATGATGTGTAATGTACACATAAAATCAACTTATTGTTATGTATGCTCATTAAGTCTGATGGTGCACTAGTAAGACTTACATTCAACAATGCATGCAATCAAACTTTATCGACTCTTCGGAAATACAAATAATCCCTCCATGAATAAACCACCAACTTGACTTCCAAAGGTCCAACTAACAGTCTCTCATACTTGTGCTCCAATAAGTTTCCTTCTCTGCTAGGTCAGAGGTTATATGCATCTCCTTCCAACGTGGTATTCTAGAAAGTCCCTGTCAATTAGCGCTGCTTTTAAATGAACATGGGATGCTCAGTTTTTTCTGAGAGTGGAGAATATAGGAGTCTGTCCTAGTTGTAACCCAGGAATAGGCTGATGGCTGGGGCCTCCAGTGGATTTTTATGGTTCTGGCTAATTGTGGTTGCAGTTACATCTGAGGTCTGATTGGTTATTGATTAAATAATCTTATGATGAAAAGAAATTATCAATCAAAGCTTTAGTTTCATAACATCATTAGCAAGTATTTATTGTTTATCAGATTTAGGACACGTATATCATAGCAGATATTTGTCCATTTTGAGGGGGGGCACATACATGTCCACACACAGCATTTGTGGTAGTTTACCAGATTTGGGGACATACATATGTCAACATATATGACTAGTGTTTGTTTAACCAGATTTGGGAAACACACACAGACACATCATTACTAAAGTATACACAAGTGTTAATCTTACAGAAAAACAATTCATAAAACAACTACTTATAGTTATAATATGGAGGCTTGAAACAAAATGGAGTTGCTCATTCTAAATTAACATAATTACTCCCACTATTATAATACTATGCTTTTTAACTAAAATGTTTGTAAAACCCTGGTCTAACCTCCTAATTTTACAGAATAAATAAGAATAGAGCAAGAAAGTGATTCTGTCAGGTATGGCCTTAGTCAGCATTGGCTCCTAGGTCTCCTCACTATAGATCCAGGGACCTCCCCATAGTGCCACGTACCTTTCTAGCAATGTGCAATTTCATCTCTCAGAGCCTTCCGTAAAGTGAAGCAAATCCTGTTTATGACACCTAAGTTTCAGTTGTAGTGAGATAAGCATTTTGTAAGATATGAGGTACTATGTGAGTGTGAACTGACTTCTTATCTGGCAGAAGAGACTTGGGCCAAAAAAAAGAAAAAGACTTGATCAAGGACAGTTTTCCAAGCCCCAGGATGACTAGATTTCTCTGAGAGGCTTCAGCCATGCTCTGGAACTGGCTCCCTCATGACAACAAGGCTGAAGGATCTGACCCTCTGTGTTCCTCCTACCCCCTCCAAACTCCAAGCAGAATTTCTGAATTGACGCCATCTTTGTCATCTCTATTTCTTACTTCCTTCATAACCAGGATTATAAACACCTATTGTTTGGCCTGACATTTCTTTCTTCCTTTCTGTTGGTCTTTTTCCCTTGAATCTGATCTCTCTGCTAACTTTCCCCCAACCAGGCATTGCCTTTTATGCAGTATCACCTTCCTTAAAACAAAACAAAACAAGAACAAAACAGATCGTAAATCCTCAGGAAAGCAGTAAAAGAGTACCCTGGAAGTGGAGAGGAATCATAAGTCACAATTTATGGTCCACCAAAACACCATGTAGCTTTCTGCTTTACCTTGAACTTAGTCCTGGTCTCCAATAGCTTTTGTGTTGGGTGAATGAATTTCCCTTGTTCTTTCTCTTCCCAGATGCCTTATGGGATCGACCAGGAGGACCTGGTCACAGCTTAGAGTGATTAAAGACAAAAGTAGGTTTAAAAGCAACCTTGTTTACCAGACTCTAGACATACTTCCTTTTTTCCTAACTAAGCAAATGTTAGATATAGTGAGTCTTTGACTGCAGGAAAACCGTTTTGCAGCTTCTCTTTGGAGATTAAAGTCTATTGATTAATTAGTTAACAGACTAATACTGGCTATTAATATCAAGATCACAGAATCTCAGAACTGATGACCAGAGAAGTCATCTGGTCTAACCCATACCTGAACAGGAATTCCCCCTATGTTTGAGAGTGTTCTAATAATGGAAAATCCACTGCCCCACAGCAGACACATTCCATTTTTGGATGGATCAGCGATAAGGTTTACAACTAGATATATAGTACTTTGTAAATTACATACAGTGCTTTGCAAATCTTCCAGTCTTATAGATCTGGTAGTATGCATGCATATATATGTTCATACCCACAGCAATAGGGGAGAAAGGTTTTTTGCTCAGTTGAGGTGGTCCAGAGACTGAGAAGTTTCATTACTGCCAGATCACACCAAGGACCACCAACAAATTGTGTATTTACTTTGGCCCTTGGAGATACTTTATCAGACACAGGCACAGGATTTTATTGGACTGGTTTATGTTGATTAGTGAGACTTGAGGTAGGTCCTAAAATCAATAGAAAACCAAATAGATCCAGTTTGGTGATGGTGATAAAAAAGAAGCCTGAAATTGTTTCTTTCTCTGATTTATTATCAGTGTCAGGGAGTATCTACGTTCTAGTGAACATTAAGTTTGGCTTAGAAACCAGGAAAAGCTGGATTCAAGGTCTATCTTGAAGACCTACTAGATGTATGACCCTGGGTAAGTTACTTTTTTCTTAGTGCTTTTTAGGTCAGAGGTGTCAAAAATGAGGCTGAGGGCTGCTTATGGACTACAACATTCCCAAGTACTGCCCAAACCAGATTCAAATGTAATTGGAAACAAAATAAATAAAAATATAGTAAAACAGAGATAACATTACATTTTAAAATTAATATGCTGCCCACAGGGAGCAATAAGTATGGATTGGTGCCCCCAGCCACTTTTCTATTTGAGTTTGACACCACTGCTTTAGACAACTCTCTGAGACTGTAAGTTGCAGAGGAAGTGCTGACCTGCATTGGTGGAGAGAGTACCCACACCTGGGAGGCCTCTGTACGTGAAATCACACGTCCAGTCCCATTCTAATAGAAGGTTTGTTGATGCCAAGTACAAAAAGAACATGAGAGGAAGGCTTAACAAGTAAACATCCTGAGTGCTACAAAGTGCTATTAAGCAATGTTTAAAGAAACTTTCGACTGTTTACAGAAAGACATAGACAAGAAATTTCATTTTGTCATTGTATTCCCAGGTGCTTCATAGATGCTTATCCTTATTTCACAGAATGAGAAGCTGTGGCTTAGGGGACTGGGAGGTCCTGGTAGAACACGTACTCATTGATATGATAGAAGATGGTAAAGTAGAGGATGTCGTACAAAACCAAATGGATTTGCCTATGGCCGACTGGATCCGTGTGTTCTGTTATTAGAGAAGCTTATAAATTTGTAACTAGGAAGGTCATTTGGGATCACTGAGTCTTGCTGTTCATCTTAAAAGGCAGGAAGTTGAGGTCCAGGAAAGTTTAAGTGACGTGTTTCAAAGGTCATACAGCAAGTTCCATCCAGCTTGTTAAAGTTTGTAGACGAATGTTACAGCTAAAAGTGCTCTGAGACTTTGGGGACACCTGTATTAGCTCATCTGAACCTCAGACCAGTGCTGTGAGGTGCATAGCACAGGAATTGTTATTCCCATCTTACAGGTAAGGAGACCAAGGCTCAGAGGGGTTATTTGCCCATGGTTAACACTACATGAATATTAAATGTCAAAGGCAGGATCCAATCACACACCTTCTATTTGGGCTGCTCAGTATCTGATAAAGGATAATGCTCTTCTTACTATACCAGTGGTTCTCAACCTATGGGTTGTGACCCCTTGGGGATCCAACGACCCTTTCACAGGGGTCACGGGGGTCACCTAAGACCATCGGAAAATACATATTTCCGATGGTCTTAGGAATCGAGATACCCCTCCTCTATCTGTCTCCAGGCGGGTCTGCCCACATGCAGATATGCCCACATATGAGTATTAAAGGGTCAGGCATTAGGAAGGTTGAGGACCCCTGTACTATACCATCACTATTACAATGCAGTTATTTTTATAATACAATTAAGTTTTTTTAAAATTAAAATCTTTTTTTTTTTGAGGCAGGCAGGCAAAGCAATTGGGGTTAAGTGGCTTGCCCAAGGTCACACAGCTAGTTAAGTGTCAAGTATCTGAGGCTGGATTTTAACTCAGGTGCTCCCGATGCCAGGGCTGGTGCTCTATTCACTGCGCCACCTCACCGCCCCATAAAAATTAAAATCTTGAAAGAATTTCTGTATTAGAAATGTTTCATTGCAAATGCAGAAAGCATGAAAAATTTTGTTTCCAACATATCATCTTAAGTCTGCCTTTCATGCTACAATTAATCAGCCAATTGATCAATCAAAAACCATTTATTAAGAGCTCCTTTTATGGCAGTCACTGTTCTAAATACTTGGGCTACAAAGGTAGAAACAGTCTCTGCCCTTGGGGAGATAATATTTAATGACATAGACACTATGGACATAACCAGGTATGAACAAGATATGTACGTTGCAATTGTTTAGGGCTTACTATACAGTGCTGAGTACTAGAGCTACAAAGGTAAAGAGTCCCTGCCCTTGAGGAGATAGTATTCCAATGGGAGAGATGACCTTGGAGAGAGGTGCAAATGGGAGGTGAGTTCAGAGGAGAGGATTGCATCAGATATGTAAGCCTAGGGAGTGGAGAGCATAAAAAGCATCTGAGATTTCTTCTTTGTGAGGCCTTCCTTTATCTACCAAGGCAGATCAATAGCCTCCTGTGACTTAGTAGATGAGTCTTAGGGAATTTCTGGATACACATAGAGGTTAAAAGTCTTGCTCAGGGTCATACAGCTACCAAGTGTCAGAGGCTGAATTTGAACTCAGGGCTTCCTGCCTTCAAGGCCAGCCCATGATGACCCATTACCGTATACACCCCCAGACCCCCAGAAGTTCATAGGACTGTCAAGTTAGACCTGGTGGGGGCCTTGGAAGTCATCTAACCCAGTGACTTCATTGTATGGACAAAGAAATGGAGACTCACAAGTTTGCGACTTACCTAAAATCATACGGAGTCAGGATTTGAATGCAGGTCCCGTGGATCTAAATCTAGCCCTTAAGCTGCCATGGCCAAAACTTAAAATTGCTTTAGGGAAGGCATTTAGGCCAGTGCGTGGATTTTTCACTTTAGTAGAGTATTGACCCCCCAATTTGGGGCACGGTTCAGACTGGGAAATCTAGGAAGGCACAGGGTCCAAGGAAGAAAACAGGTAGGGTTACCTTTCAGAACATCAGCCTGGATTTGGCTTCCCCATCTCTCCTTTAGGAATCTACTTCTGAAAGAAACTTTCTACCTCAAATCTGAGCTTTTCTTTAAAATGCTTAAGTAATGTAGGGAGATTGCCACTAGAGGGCAGGAAGGGGCAACATATGAAGAAGCCAGGGCTGGAAACCAGGCTGAATTTATTCCTTTTAATGTCTTTCTGGGGAGGATTCTCTCCGTTTGGCCAGGGAAGATCAGCATGGGCATTGGTTGCTGCTTAGTCTATCACCCACCTGTCCCTGCTCCTTTTCTTCCAATCTTGTCTCAGCCCCCGACCCTACATTTTTCCTTCACCACGTGATATGGATCCTGTCCCTAAACTTTAGTACATTAATTCACTGATAAGGCTGGGAATAGGGATTGGCTCTGTGATTTCACTGATAGGAAATGCTGGAGAGGAAATTCTTGCTTCCAGCACACATCGGAACCTTTTTCTTTACGCTATTCTTTATCTCATATGTAATCTCACACAGACACAGACACAGACACACAGACACAGACACACACAGACACACAGACACACACACACATACACACACATACACACTCTCTCCTGGTTTGTCTGCTTGGATCACCTAGCTCGTACCATGCAATGATAACAATTCCTACATCTGGGTATCTTATAGACCACTTTCACATACATTATCTCATTTGAATTTTAGAAATTAAATTCTTCTATTTGATCATGGGATCATGAAGTCCTGGAGGTGGAAGTGATATTACCCTCTCTGACTTTCTCTTTGCTTTTCTATTAAATGGAGTATTTGGACTAGGTGGCATGTAAGGTCCCTGGAAGTCTATGGACCCTTCAGAAAGGCCCTAAGTCTTCTGTTCAAAACAACTAGCACCAGGGGGGCGGAGCCAAGATGGCGGCGTAGAAGCAGCAACATATCGCAGCTCTCACATAGCCACCCCAAAATGCCCATAAAATAGGACTCTAAACCAATCCTGGAACTCCAAAACGCACACAAAGATACTTCCCACTAAAG
>JAQQSU010013014.1:0-11772 GCA_028627135.1 Pseudochirops cupreus | reverse complement strand
AAAAAGGATGCAAATTTATATATACTTGTGTTGACACCTATTCAGGTGTACTGATGGTTTGTCTTTATAAAAATGCAACCCAGAAAAACACCTGTAAAACTCTAGATCTCATAAGTCTATATCATGGAGCCCCAATGCAAATTCAAAGTGATAGTGGGTCACATTTCAAAGGTAATGAAATGAAGAAATATTGTATATTAAACAATATAGAAGAGATATATCATATTTCATCTTATCCACAAGTATCTGGGTTAATTCAAAGAATGAATGGATTATTGAAAGAACAGTTAAGAAAGTTAAGTTTTAATAATTCATATGAACATTGGAAGGATAAGTTGTTTGCTGCTCTACGTAATTTGAATAATTGACCATTGGGAGAAAGTACGTCTCTAGCCAGAATCATGACCTCAAATCTATAAATTAGAAAACAGCAGACACATAAGATCCCAAATATTGAGCATTGAACTGTGAGGCAAGATGTCCTAGCACTGTATCCAGGAACACCTGGTTTGGCAGGGTATTATTTACATTGTTTAGAAGACTTTTGGTTGGATAGAAAAGAGACAAGAAACATCTCTACTAGGGTATGTATGAGAATCCCTAAAAATCATTTTGGACAGATATTACCTAAATCAAGTTTAGCAGTTTGAGATATACATGTATTGGCTAGAGTAATAGATTCTAATTATCAAGTAGAAATTATTGTAATGTTGGAGAATTTGGGTGAAGAACCCATATAGTTTTGTAAAATGATATAATAGTTCAAGTGATTATTATTCCTTGTGAAACAATACCACTTGTGAAAACTGACCCTCCTTCTGAAATAACTATCAGAGGAACTAAAGAATTTGGTTCTACTAATAGAATAAAATTCGGAGCTATAGTATGGGTAAAGTGGAAACCAGATGAAATTCCAAAGGCTGCAGAGATTATAGCACATGGGAAAGACAATAATGTAGCTGTTGTTTATTCAGGAGAAGATAATTGTCAAATTATACCCTTAAATCATGTATTTGACTGTGAATGAGGTTATGATTGTGAGTTCATGGACTCCAGAGGCACAGCTGACACTATATTTGTTTCTTTTTGACTTTTTGTCTGTTAAACTTATTTGCAAGATTTGTTTTCTTTAAGATTGGTACCCTCCAGCTGCAGATGGCTGATCACTTAAGCTGCATGTCACCCCCTGTCCATGACTGTGATGTGCCACCTCTGGACCTGGCATTGACTGAGCTCCAGATTCCAGCTAAAGAACTGGACTTTTGAATGAGACCTCTTGGGGCAGGGACAGCTCTATGTCCAACTTCAGCTTGAAGTAGTTTTGGAGAAGAGACCTTCTCCCCTTACCCCAAGATTTTGAGCCCCATTCATTTGAGGAGGGAGGGATGTTGTGCTTGTGCCTAAGTACCCGCCCTAAGCTATTGTTTTATGTGCAAAGTTTGTCTACTTTACCTGTTATATTGTTACAAAGTTCTGTTGACACCAGTTTTTCCACCACTACCTCTAAACTCTCATTTATTGTTAAAATATTTTTGCTGTGTAAGGGACATGAAAGATCTTGAGGCTGAATGTAATGGGAATGGGAATTTAAAGATCTTCCCTGCCCCTTAAGAGACCTAGGGGGGAGTTTGAAGACCTCCCCTACTTTGAAAGTAAATTCTGCCCCAAATAGGCTGAATGTAGTCACATGGAACCTGTGGTAGGAGGAGTTTTGCTGAAGGGAAGCAGAGCCCACAGGAAGCTGGCGAGAGCTAGCCAGCCTCTTGGGGAGAGAGGAAGCTTGTTAAGGAGATAGAGAAGTTTGTGAGTAAATATTGATTTTGTATTGGTTTGTGGGAAGCCTGACAAATGCTGTGGCTTCTGAATATCTTTGGTACTATGATGGAATTGGCTTGCTGGTTTTGGCATTCAGTTTTCTGGTGTCTAAATAAATGCTTCAGTTCTATCCTCTATCTGGAGAGTTTGGTATATTTTGCAATTGAATGTCATGCAATACATATAGTCATGGTCTTTATCGTGATCGTGGGTGCATTGGCACTACAGACCTCTTGGGGTCATGGACAACTCTATGTCCAATTTCAGCAGGGAGTAGCTATGGAAGAAGAGATCTTCACACCTTACCCCAATATTTTGGGCCCCATTCATTTGAGGGGGGAATTATGGGTGCTTATGCTTAAGCCCCACCCTAAGATATTGTTTTATGTCCTTATTTTGCATTATACCTGTTTTATTGTTGCAATATTCTGTTGACAACAGTTATCTCTAAAGTTCCATTGACCTATGTAAGGGATGTGAAAGACCTTGGGGGCAGAATGTAATGGCAGTAGGAATTTGAATATTTTCCCTGCCCCTTAATAGGCCAAATGTTATCACATGGAGCATGTGGTGGGAGGAGTTTGATGAACTGATGGAGCAGGGAGAATGGAGCAGAGCCCAGAGGTTGCTAGGAGTAAGAGCAGTTAGAACAGAGAGAGGAGAGAGGACTCAGGCAAGGACACAGCTAGGCTTGTGAGTGTCTGTTTGCAGGAAGGGTTTGGGATGGTGTTGCTCTTGCAGTGTTATTGTGTATGGATTTCTTTGTTGCTATGATGGATTTGCTTTTCTGGTGTTGGGATTTGGCTTTCTGGTGTCAGAATAAATGTTTTGCTTCTGTTTTCTATATGGAGAGTCTGTTATATTTTGCAATTCAGAATTACTCTGACATAGTCATAGCTGCTGTAGGCACTGTGAATATCACATTGGAACTGCAGAAGTCATATATCTGAAAGGTATGGCTGCTGGGGAAGTCCCAACTATAAGAAAGAAAGATAACCTAATTGTATAAGCATGCTCAGTAGGTCTCTGGCTCTGTGGATGACTGCTTGAAATGCCTTGCTGATTTGTACTACCTGCTGATTTTAGAAAATGACATAATTTTTCTGAGAGGGCCAATTTAGTATGCTGTATGAATTCACTCTCTTATACACTTACTGTGATTAAAGAAATATAGTAAAATCTGCTGAATTAGCCTATGTAGGATCTATATCTCTGTCTTTAGCTTCTAAGTTTGTATCAGGTGGGACTTATTAACTTTTTTCATTTTTTTCTGTGTATGTAGTGGGACTAGGGGGGACAGAGAAATTAATTCATGTAATATAAAGAAGTAAATTTCTTTTAAAAAAACGTAGATTTTATATGAAAGGAATCAGAAAAGAATTGGAAAATGTAATGTGAATATTACAAAAAACTTCCTTATTTTTTTTCCTTTAACAAAACAGGTTGCTACTTTCTCTTTAAATTAGAAAGTTTCTGAGAGCTTATGACTATTTTATTTTTAAATAAATTTAAAAGCATCCAGTTGGGGTTCAAGAGAATCCCCCATGAAGATAACTAAAAATATTCGTTGTCAATTAAACAGAATTTTGGTTCCTAACAGTCACAGTTGGTTGTGGCAGATCTTACTACCTTTGATCTGCTAAAATTTTACTTTGTACAGGAAGCCTTCCCCAATTCCCCTTAGTTCTAAGTCCTTCTCTATGTTGATTTCTCCCACAATTTACTCTGTATTTAATGTGTACATAGTTGTTTGCACGTTTTCTCCTAACTTAGGTGGAGCTCCTTGAGAACAGGGACTGTTCTTTACTTTCCTTCATATCCCCATCACTTAGCCCAGTGGCTAGAACATAGCAGGTGCCTCATCAATGTTTATTGATTGGCTATTTGGATCAGAGGGGCTTGAAAGGAAAAAGTTGTAATGGTAATGGGAATTTGAAGGTCTTCCCTGCCTGTTAATCTTTATGGCTATATTTGGATATTGTCAAAGAATAAATAAGGACTAGTCAGTTATATGTGCACCACTGTACTGTTGGTTAGGGAAAAAACCCCATTAAGACCTGGTACCCACCTTTTAGGATCTTGAAAAGAGAATTAGACATACTAAATAACAGGAGATTTGATGTTCCCCGAAAGAAAAGCTTGGATGAAATGTTGACTGGAAATAAGGTGATGGTTTAAGATATCTGGGTAGTCAATATCGCAAGATCTCATAAACAATAAGGCATAATGATCTAGGGTGGCTTTTTAGCTACTGTTTGGTTGCTGTCCATTCTCTTAATCTTTGTATCTGTTTGTGATGTGGGACATGGTATCAAAACACTGAGAGGCCTACAACTTGCCCCTTCTTCATTTCTTGAACTCTCGCAGTCAAACAATGATGTCTAGGTCAATTAACATTTATTAAACTCTTATTATTTGCCAGGCAATGTGTGTTGAGTTCTGGCAATATAAATATAAGCAAAAAAGGAAGAATGCTCCTTCATTTAAGGAGCTGAGCTTATAGTCTAATGGGGGAAGATAACACATAAAAGGAAGCTCGATAAAGGTGGGTGAGTGAAGAAGGTGTCCCTGCCGGAGTTTGGTGGAAAAGTTCAGAACCAATTAGAAGAAAGGGTAATAGGGTTGAGGGATCTTTCACAATGATAAGTCTGGAGGGGATGAAACACTTTTTAGGGTTCCAGGTCATGGAGAAGTTGTGGGAGTCAGAAGCAGAACCAGACTGCTAAATGCCTCCATACGCTTTTGCTGCTTTTGCTCTCCCCAGGCCTCAGTGCTAAAGTTGGAGTGTCCCTTTAAATGTTGTGAACAACAGCAGCATGAAGGTGGGAGGTGACCAGGCCTTCTTCTGTGTGGAAGTGAACACAGCAGAATGGTGGAGAAAACAACTTGATTAGAGCAGAGATCACGTTGTGGAATGTAGTGGGAAGCAAAATTGGATAAGGTGAATCCTTGAAGTCTAGTTTGAAAAGACTATCATTCAATAAATAGGGGAAAGATCTCTGAATAAGGAGTTTAGTCATTTGATTTCTTAACTTGGCTGTCACTAATTATTTATGTTACCTTAGAATAAATCACTCAATTCTTCTGGATTTCAGTTTAATCAACTGCAAAAAAATGGGCTTATTTCTAAGGCTCCTTCTAGCTCTAAAATTCTATAGTTCTGGAATACAAGAATAGTATAACTGAGTGGCCCCAGTTCTGAATTTGCCTGGGATGGTCCTCTACCTCTCCACACATAAAAAATGTATTAGTTGAAATTAGATTAAAATAAACATTAATTTCCTTCAGCTATGAAGGGAAAACTAAGTGACTGTGGATAATTAGGCAAATTTTGGGATTTGGGAAAGTGTGAGAATGCCATTTACATTGGTTTTAGTTATCAGATTGATAGTATGCATATGAAATTTGTATCTTTTTTGGTTTGTTTTTAAGACTAGCTGAAGTGCCAACTGAGGCAGCTAGGTGGCTCAGTGGGTAGAACATTGGGCCTATAGTCAGCAAGACCTGAGTTCAAACTGGCCTCACTCAGATCCTTTCTAGTTGTGTGATTCTGGTGTAACTTATGTTTTGCCTTAATCCACTGGAGAAGGAAATGGCAAACCACCCAGTATCTTTGCCAGGAAAACTCCATAGACTCGGGGTGACAAAGAATTGGACATGACTGAATGATTGAACAACAACAACAGTAACAAAGTGCTAACTAGTCCTTATTGAATACCCCCCCAAAAAGGAGTGCAGAGATGGGGATGAAGGAGCTCTTGGTTCTTACTTATTGTACCTAAGGGATGGATCTGGTAGCAACCACAGTGGTTAATTGGTAACTTTCATTTATCCTATTCCAGAAGGCAAAAAAGAATCATTGAATCTAGAAAGAAGTCACTTTAAAATAGAAGTAAGTCAATGGAAAACAAAGAAACTATAAACAGTTATTCGTAAAGGTTTTCTAGCAGGACATTAAGCCTGACACTTTAGCAATTAAAAATGAACTCCCACCACATTGTTTACCACTTTCATGTTTACTGTTCCTGTGCTCTCTTCATTTTGGTCCCCAAAAAGTTGTTTTTTGCTTTTTTGACTGGATTGTTGGGATCTTAATTTCTTTTTCCCAGTATATGAGTTCAGACTTTACCTTTTCTCATTGGCACATGAAATTTTAGGAGTTAAGGAGGAAATAAAATATATTCTAGTTTTGTCGGGACTGCTTAGTGCAGTAGTAAAAGGTAGGGGTGGTCATCAAAATCACACACACAGAGGAAAAAAAATAATTCTTTTATTTAAAGGGGATGAGACTGATGAGGCAGTATGTGTGCAAATTAGCCAGGTCATGACTCTTTCTGGCTCTCATTTCATTTTGTAAACAAAAGCAGGCCTGAATTCAATCAAATGTTACTTGTTAAAGTAAACTAGCAAAACGCTGGTGAAAATTAAAGTCGAACAGAATATGGTTTTAATAATTTCATTCTCTCCTCTGGTTTTCAGATTTTTTATAAAAGTAAAACCATCCCACCATTTCATTCTATGGGGTGTGTGCCCTTCATTCCCTTTCCCTTTCATTAAAATTAAAGAGAGGTTTAATGGGTGTAATGAATAGAAAATCCATACCAAAAAGAAAAATTCCACAATCATAGCAGCAAATAGCCTTAAGCCTTAGAAATCTCATTACCATCACCTTTAGTATTTGGGATCATTAATATAGGACATTTTAAGATGAGAGAAATGAAACCCTTCTTAGCTGTGTCTAAGTAATAACATGTGCTCTTGATAATGTAATCTGAAATAACCCAGGGAAATCTAGTTCTGTTTTGGTTAAACATTTTTTTTAACCTAACTTAGTTGCCTTTCCACTTACTAAAGTCCAGAGTGTCTGGAAAGGGTGAAAATAAACAAAAAGAAACTCTGAGTAGATGTGTTCAAAGAATCATTAAGTTGAGAGAGAGCTTAAAGTGGTCATTAAAGTAATGTGGTGAAGTGTGAAGTTTACTGAGTTTGAAGTCAAAGGACCTGGATTCAAAAGCCAACTCTACTTGTTAGAAGTGCGGCATTGCAACCTTGTGTGGATTGCTCGATCTCCCTAAACCTCCACTTCATCATCTACACAATAAATGATGTGAACTCGATGATATCCAAGGTTTCCTCCATTTCTGCTATTTTAATCTATTGAAACCCCAACTTGTCAAAATAAATCTCCCGTGTCCGCATCTACCAACCTATTGTTTTTAAAGCCTCAGCTGAAGTATTTTTGTCCCACCAGCAATGCAATACAACATTAATAAAATGAAATAAACATTGGTCAAGTACCTAGTGTGAGCTTAGCACCATGCCAGTTGTTGAGAGGGATACAAAGTTTAGATAATGACCAATAAACTGAGTTGAGCAGAAATCAGCTCATGTAACTTCACCATAGTTAACTATGGCTAATGCATTGGTAAGGGGTTGCTGTTGCTTTTGTTGATGGGTTTTCTTTTGCATTACAAAATTTAAAGACTATCCCTGCTCTGTGAGAAGTCTATAAAGCAAAATATATGAAGCAGATAATATATATAATATATTTATACAAAATATATGAAGCAGATAAAATAAAATAATTAAGTAAAACTAACAATAGTGACCTCATCTGAAAGTACACACAAAATTTCATATCTATAGCATTCCCTCATCTCTCTGTTTTGAAAATGAACAGAAACCCATTCCCCCCTCCCACCTCTCTTCACCCCATTGGGGAAAATAAAGGGAAAAAAAAATCCATATTATAAATGTGCTTAGTCAAGCAAAAGAAATTCCCTTGAGGCCATATGCAAAAATACGCGTACCTCATTCTCCACAGCAAATCCATCGTCTCTCTGTCAGTGATAGCATATTTAATCATCAGTTATATGGAATCATGAATAGTCATTTTAGTGAACGTAGTTTTTACAACTTTCAGAAGTTTCTTTGTGATGTTGTTATTGGATCAGTTGTTCACCTAGTTCTACTCATTTTCATAAGTTTGTGAAAAGTCCTAAAATGTTTATTATTATGCTGTTTCTATAATAGATATCATTCTTCTGGGTATGCTTACTTCATGTTGCATCAGTACATAAGTCATTTCATAATCTTTTGGAAATATTTTTCTTAATTTCTTAGAGAACAATAGTATTCTATTATATTAATATGCCAAAACAAAACCATTCCTCAATTTCTGGCCATCTCCTAATTCTTCCTCTCCCCCTTTTTGCCACTACAAAAAGAGCTACTATGACCCTTTCCTTTTTCTCTGAATTTATTCATTTGCTTCTACCACTGTGACAGTCAATTTGCTTCTACCATGTAATATTTCTGTCTTAGTTTCCCAAAATGAAAACTTGTTTTTTCAGCTCTTTTTTCTAGGACAATGAAATTATTTTTTGAGGTGGCTTCTTACTCTATGTTTCCTTGAGGATTAGTTTCAACTGATGTCACAGAAAGGCAACTCATTTCTCATACCTTTTTCTCATTTCAGACATGGTGTAAACCACTAAAAATACGTAGATGCTAAGGTATCTAAAATGAAAAAGGAACACAAGAGGTTGGTTCTCTCCTCATGTTCCTCACTTTTTAAAAGCTTGGTAAAGCATCATCTTCAAATTTTTTCCACATCAGTAGGACTCAGAGCACTTGATTAGCCCCTAGCAGTTCCATACACATCAAATCCTTCCTGTTCTCCTCCCACCCATAGTGAAATCTAATTATATGCTCTACCACCCCTAAAAATAACCACTCTATCTCCAAAGACAGTCAGACTTGAAACAGGACTGGTTAAGATCCCTTGGGAACAGAGATTAGCTCATTGTTCCATCTGTTAGAATTAAAACATTTCCTTTTCTTAAATGATCTGATTCCAAGTTCCCTGGGGTGATCATTTGGTACTTGTATTGTCTTCTACCTCAGCTTTTTCTCCTTTGGAATTTTTTCCTATGGTTGATGGACTTAGTATATTATATTTTCTTGGTTATATTGTTTAAAAATATAACTGGATAACTGCCCAATTTGGAAATTACTTAAACTACAAAAAGGCCCAGCAGTCTTTAACAGTTCTAGAAGTTCATACCATGAGCCTAAAATTTATTGAGTAGGATTAGATGTTCATTGCCTATGACACTTTCAATACCATTACATCGAAATTTATACAAGAAATTCCAAGTTTAAAACTGGGATCTCAGCAATAATAGCTGGTTCATTTGTTTATGTGATAGACAGGAAAGAATGACTTCTGTAATTTTCATATTTGGCTCCAGGAGTTTGCTTTTATAAAAAAATTTAGATAGAGTTGAACACTAATTTGTCCCTTATATTAAGTAAGATCTCTGCCTTGAGGAGTTCTTCTTCTTCTTCTTCTTCTTGTTTTCATCTTCTTCTTCATCTTCTTCATTTATGTGTGTGTGTGTGTGTGTGTGTGTGTGTGTGTGTGTATCAGGAGATGTACACAGGAGAGAGAGAAAACAATGTATATATATATTCATATACACACATATTATACATACATACATACATATACACATATATTATATATACATACATACACACACACACGTATATTTGTTTTCTCTCTCTCTCATGACAAACAAGTTCTTAAAATATTGAATACTCTGGCCTACCTCTCTAACAGTCAGAGGTAAGTTGTTAGCTCCTAGTCCTTTCCCCCTGGGCCCCTCACATTCCACATTTTGTTTCTAGCATGAAAGACTTTGTTTTAAATCATAATAGCATCCAGGCTGTAATCACATTATAACACACATGGAGAACTTGCAAAATGTCATGTGTTTTGGATTTGACATTCTGATTTATGGTTGTGCTCTCCAGTTACACAGCTGCAATCTAATTTTCCGTCAAAGATGTTTTCCATTTTTCTATTACTTTGTTGCACCCTGTCTTTGTGCAAGGAAAAATGAAAGGCACCAGGTGAAGTCACAGCCTTAGTACAAATGATTTTGTCAGACAGTGTAAAGGTGTGTGCCAGTGTTTCAAAAAGCCCACAATTTTTGACTAGAAGTATAAAACATGCTTTTTACTTGATGCTATCACAAATTAAAGAAGTTAATGAAAATTATTCGTAGTCCTCAAACCATAGGAGAGGCCATGAATTGAAATTTTTGATTTGAACACAGGTAATTGCAAACTACAGCTCCCTCCTTATTTTGCTTACTTCTGAGAACCTAGAAGGGACCTTATAGATCAGGTCTTGGAGATCAAGGGACCTAGAATCACAATTGTTAGAACAAGAAAACACTTGAGAGATGAGTCATCAAGTCAACGTGCATTTATTACATCATTAATACATCTCATGAACTGGGCTAAGATGTAAACAAATTTAAAAAAATATTCTTGATGTCAATGAACTCATGGTCTACTACTGGGAGAGAAATCTGAGGTCCATAGAGGTTAAGTGACTTATCTCAGATCACACAGGTAACTTATAACAGAGCTGGGTCTAGACCTCCATGTTTCTGAATATCTGGTCCAGATCTGCTTGCCTTATATCATTTGATTTTAAAAATGAGCTTTATTGGCAAAGTACAAAACAGAACAAATAGTATTCTAAGTAAATTTCACTCTAATATGCTAAAAAGAACATCACTTTTTTTCTTTGGAGTTATAAATATTAATTTCTCACTTAATTTCAGCAAAAAAATTTGTAAAACCATATTTGGTTCTGCCATTCCATATGACACCCAAATATACATTGGCTCTTGAGTGGAAGAAAATTTCATGCTCTGGGTTTAACAAGCCTGAAGTACAGCTGTATCATATTTAACACATTCCTATTTTTAACAAATGCCAGGAAGATACTGAATATGAGTATATTTATGGTAGGTCAATTAAGTCATGGTGATAAGGATATAAAAACCATTTGTTCAGCTAATGATATAAATGATAAAGGATGTGTGACCATTTAATTACTTTGTTAGCATAATTCCAAATTGTTTGACAGAATAGTTGGATGATTACACAGCTCCATCAATAGTATATTCATATGTCTTTCTTCCTACAACACCTCCAATATTGACTAATTTAAAAATTTGTTATCTTTGCTGATTGGATGTGAGATGACATTTTAGAGTTGTTTTGGTCTTCGTTTCTCTTTTTTTATTATGAATTTGAAGTAATCTTTCATATGATTGTTAATGGTTAGAAATTCTTCCTCAGAAGACCATTTATATCATGGAAAAAAGACTCTTGATAATGCATAATATCCACATAGGTATATGCATGTACATATATATATGTAACAGATATGAAAAAACACGATCTATACCTCTAGGAAGTAGTAGTCTGGGGTCTAACAACACTTGACTGGTTGATTTGTTCAGTGTTTTCCTGATATTTCACTAATGACCAAAATTTTAATTTATTAATTATGAACTATATGGCTACTTAAGGGATATATTAGAACACTTGTTTTTCATTGATCAGTTTGCAATCAGTTCTTATTAATCAACTCTCTAGAGTTTCTTAATTTTTGATGAAACATAAAAATCTCTTTCCTATTATTAATGACTACTATTGATCTACGTTGAAATAATAATAGCTAGGTGCAGAGTCAAGATGTCTGAGTAAAAGAAGGAACTAGCTTGAACTTGTGCCCCAACTACCTCCAATACCTGTAAAAATGACTCTAAACAAATTGTAGAGCTACAGAACCCACAAAATGACAGAGTGAAATACACCTCCAGCTGAAGTCAGCCTGGCAAACTGAAAGGAAGGGTCTGTCACATCAGACTGGGAGTGGAGTGCAGTCATGCATAGGCCTGCCTGCACAGATAGGCAGCACAGACTGGCCAGATGTAATGCCAAGCAAAGAAGTACTTAACATCTTGTTTCAGCTATTTAGTTGATGCCTTTTTTCAGTTCATGTTTCTCCTGAGCCTTGCCCATGATTGAGGAGTAGAACTTGAAAACCCCACAACATGTGAACCCTAGAACTTGTGAACTCCTGTTGTT
>JAQQSU010013013.1:0-11772 GCA_028627135.1 Pseudochirops cupreus | reverse complement strand
CCCTGAACTAGGTAAATGGTATTTGATTAATTAAAGTAAGATTGTTAACCCATTTTGAGTTGCTTTCCTTTAGAAAAGCAGATCTAAGAACCTGTGCTAGTAGCCGCCCTAGGTATGCTAGGGTGCTTGCTGTTACAATAATTGAAAATTTACAGACTCCCAGAACTAGCTCTGTAAACAACAGTACAAAAAAAAAAAATTAAGCTTGGGACAGTGCCCCCTCCATGCCAATAATAGAGCTCAACTTTAAAATGAAGTTGGAAGTCAGGAATAAATTCAAGAAAGAGGCTGGGAAAATGAGCAAAAAAATTGACCATAAAAAGTTATTATGATGACAGGGAAGATCAAAACACAAAGAGAAAAGAGAATAACAGTGTCAAAATAGATACATAGAAAGCCTCAAAAAAGGGGATTTGATCTCAGGACCAAAATGATTTACTAGAAGAACTCAAAAAGAATTTTAAAAGTCAAAAAAAGAGAGGTAGAGGAAAAAGTGGGAGAAGAAATCAGAGTGATGCAAGAGAATTGTGGGCAAAAAGAAGCAATAATGGTAAAGAAAGCACAAAAATTGGGAAGGGACGGTACTACAAATATTCACCAGAAAAGCAGCACTGGCCAAATAGCGAGTAGAAAAGATGTACAAAAATTCACAGATGGAAACAACTCCATAAAAAAGAAGAATTGGCCAAATAGAAGGGGAGATAAAAAAGGTCATTGAAGAAAATAATTCCTTAAAAATGAGAATTGGGCAAGTGGAAGCTAAAGACTCGATGAGGTATCAAGAAACAATAAAATGAAAAGGATAAATGAAAAAAGAAGAAGAAAATTGAAGTATCTTCTAGGAAAAAAAAACTCACCTGGAAAATAAAATAAGGAGAAATAATTTAAGAATTATCACACTTAAAGTCTAATTATTAGACCGAAAGTTGTCATAGATAAAGAGCCTAGACATCAGATTACTAGAAATTGTTAAGGAAAACTGCCCTGATATCCTAAAATCAGAGGGTAAAATTGGAACAAAATTCCACCAATCACCTCCTGAAAGAGATTCCAAAATATAAATACCCAGGAATACTCTAACCGATTCCAGATAAAATACTGCAAGCAGCCCAAAAGAAACAATTAAAATATTCTTAAGCCACATTTAGGATCACACAAGATTTAGTAGCTTCTACATCAAGGGATCAGAGAGCATAGAATGTGATATTCTGGAGGGCAAAGGAATTAGGATTAAAATCAAGAACTTTCTGCCTAGCAAAACTAAGTACAATTTTTTTTTCAGGAGAAGATGAATATTTATTGAAATAAGGACTTCCAAGCATTCCTGATAAAAAAAAAAAACAGTACTAAATAGGATGTTTGATTTTCAAATCCAAAACTCAAGAGGAACATAAGAAAAGTAAAGATGAAAGAGGTATCATAAGGGACTCAATGAAGTAAAAATGTTTATATTGCTATACAGGAAGGTGATATGTGTAACTCCTAAAAAATATTATCATTAGTAAGGGAGCTAGAAGGAATCTATGTAGACAGAGGTTATAAGTATGAGTTGACTATGTTGGGAGGATCTTAAAAAATGAAGAGGTGAGAAAGGACATGCATTGAAAGAAGGCAGGAGGGGGAAAGAAAGGTGAAAATTATCTCACATAAAGTGGCACAAATCATTTTTTTACAGTGGAGGGGAAGATGGATGGGTGGTGGGCAGTGCTTGAACCTCACTCTCACTGGAATTAGCTGAAAGAAGGAATGACATTACCACCCAATTGGGTATATAAATATAACACACTACAGGGAACCAGGAGAGAAGAGGATAAAATAAGGGGGTGTTGATAGAAGGGAGGGTTTCCACTTGCTTGCCTTCTCAATAAAGGTGGAGGCAAGGGAAGGTGGGAAAGAATTTGAAATTCAAAATTATACAAAAAAAAAAGAAAATAAAGAAGAAGAAGAAGGTTAAAATTGTTTTTACATGTTATTGGGAAAATTAAAGTGTTTAAACTTGAAAAAAAAAGTTTTCAAGTCTAACATATCAAAACAAGAATCCTTTTATTAAATCTCAGACAAATACTCACCTGACTTGAAGATCTCCAGTGAAGGGGCATCCTACTGTATTGTTTTGAATTATGGAATTCTATAATCTTAGAAGAATCAAATTTATAGGTTACCCAGAAGGCAATAAAAAGACAGGGTGAATGTAATTAGCTTGTAGTTAATTACCAATGTTTATTCATTCTTTTGCAAGAAAAGATGCAAAAAGTATTATCAGTCAATGAGACTAATATTCATTAAATGCTTTCCCAGTATTACTGGCAAACAAGTTTTACTATTTTTTCCTTATTCCAAGAACTTATCAGTTCAGCAGGTGTCCCTTTCAACTTTACTTTCAATGTCTGCTAACATAAGATTTAGATTTAGGAGTGACATTAAAATTTTTATTGTCTCTCTCATTTTCCAGATGTGGAAAATGAATCAGAACAAAGAGAAGTTAAGTGAATTACTAAAAGAAACAGGTTTTAAATGTCAGTGACAAGAGGATTCACCCCATATTGTGACTTCAAATCCTATGCTTTTCTCCATTTTGTTTCATTCCCTCCACCCACCCCCCTACAGCATGGCTGGTATAATGGATGTGGTATCTTATTTACCTTACTTGGGATGCTTGTCTTATGTTGGATTAGTACTAAAGCTTCAATTGTAAGTTCCACTGTGTTTTGTTGTTTTTGTCATTGATTTTTTTTTATCCCATACTTATATGTACCAGTGTTCTTAAAATAAAATTTCTTTTAATGTCCTAAGGGTGATTTTCTCTCTATCCCTCACTCATAGCACCTTAAAAAAATCAATACAACATTTTTACAACATAACACAGCAACTCTAGTATGGAAAACTTAAGGAAAATAATTGAGGAACGTATTTTGCATTAATTTATGCATGAAAGTATTGACAATTTTCCCCCATTTTCTGAAGTCTCTCTATAAGAGTGAAGAAATTATGGAGATTCAACAAGATTTAGATTTTATTGTCTTAGGAAAAGTGTGATTCTTATTTGGTCATTTTCTGGGATTGTTTTTTTTTTTCCTAAACTGCTTTCATAAGAACAAGAGGGAGTGGAGCCAAGATGGTGGCATAGAAGCAGGAAAACTCCATGGTTCCCCCAATAACCACCTCAAAATACCTATAAAATATGACTCTAAACAAATTTTAGGGCAACAGAACCCACAGAGAGACAGAGAGAAACAAATCTCTCACAGAAAGCAGCCTGGCAGGCAGAAAGGAAGGGTCCATGGCAGAACACTGGGAGCTGAGCCCAGCCACACATGAGCTCACTACTTTAGCCCTGGGGAGGCCCCAGCCAGTGGCTGCAGCAGACTTTAGGAGACTGGATCACCAGCAGCTGTGGTGGTTTCCAGAAATATCAACCCATAGATGCCAAAGAAAAAATGAGAGGTCAGTGGAATTCTGTTGGAACTCGGGGAGATAAAGTGGGGTCAGGCCTCTGTGTATGGAGCTAGAAGTGGCAGAGGTGCAGCAGCCCCACAAGGCTGCTTCAGAGCTCCAGGCCTGCAGATTGTAGATGGGCCAAGTGAACATTCAGAGGCTAAGTGCTCTTGCTTTAACCTACCTGGATGTGGATCATGGTCTTGGGTGGTGGTCCTGAGGTGTGTGACCAATGAGCCAGATGTGGTGGGGGCTATAGAGACTGTACACCTCTAACAGCTCTGGCAGTTGCAAAAACTTATTTGGGATTTGGGACAAAGCTCTCCCCTCTTGAAGCACAATGCTTCTGTAGCAAAGAGCTTAAAAGTCAAGTAATTGAGTGGCAACATGAGCAAGCAAAGGAAGAAAAGCAAGCATAGCAATGCAAATTTAGATTCCTGTTTTGGGGACAAAAAGGATCAAAGCAAAGAATGGGAGGAAGACAATGAATTCAGAACTCATGCACCAAAAGCTTCCAAGAAAAATATGAACTGTTTACAAGCCATGGAGAAGTTCAAAAGGGATTTGAAAATCAAGTAAGAGAAGTGGAGGAAAAATTGGGAAGAGAAATTAGAATGATACAAGAAAATCATGAAAAGAGAGTCAACAACATGACTGAAGAATATAACACCTTAAATAACAGACTAACTCAGATGGCAAAAGAGCCCAAAAAACCCAATGAGGAGAAGAATGCCTTAAAAAGTCAAATTTGCCAGATGGGAAAAGAATCTCAAAAGCTTACTGAAGAGAATAATTCCTTGATAATTAGGTTGGAGCAAACAAAAGCTAATGTCTTTATGAGAAATCAAGATATTATTAAACAGATCTAAACAAATGAAAAAATAGAAGGCAATGTGAAATATTTCATTGGAAAAACAACTGACCTGCAAAATAGATCCAGGAGAGATAACTTGAAAATTCTTGGGCTACCTGAAAGCCATGAAAAAAAAAAACCTAGAAACCATTCTTCAAGAAATTCTGAAGGAAAATGGCCCAATATTTTAGAACCAGAGGGCAAAATAAAAATTGAAAGAATTCACCAATCATCTCTTGAAAAGGATCTCAAAAAGAAAACTCCCAGGAATATTATAGCAGGTTCTGGAGTTCCCAGATCAAGGAGAAAATATTACAAGCTGCCAGAAAGAAACAATGTGAATATTGTGGAAACACAATCAGGATAATGTAGGATCTTGCAGCTTCTACATTAAGAGATTGAAGGGCTTGGAATATGATATTCTGGAGGCCAAAGGAGCTAGGATTAAAACCAAGAATCACCTGCCCAGCAAAACTGAGTATAATGTTTCAGTGGAAAATATGTCATTCAATGAGGTAGATGATGTTTAAGCATTCTTGATGAAAAAACCACAGTTTAATAGAAAATTTGACATTCAAATACAAGAAGTATGTATGTGTATGTATTTATATATACATATATAGGTATGTATGTATACATACCTATATATATCTATATAGGGGGTATATGTGCATATGAATACATATGTGAGTGTATGTATATATGGGTACAGATACCCATAGGCAGAGGGCACAGGAAAAGAGGACATTGAGAGGTGATAGAGGAATATAATGAGAGGAGATGGGGAGAGACAGATTGGGATAAATAATCTCATACAGAAGATGTAATGGATGACTGTTACAATGGAAGGGAAGAACGGGAAGGCAAAAGGGAATGGGTCAACCTTACTCTCATTGAATTTGGCTTAGGGAGGGAATGACATACATACTAAATTGGGTATCTTGCCCTACAGGAGAGTATGGCAGAATGGGATGAGAGGGGGTATGATGGAGGGAAGGGCAGATTGTGGGGAGAGGGTAGTAAGAAGCACACATTTTTGTAAAGGGACAGGGTCAAAGTAGAGAATAGAACAAATGAGAGGTGGGATAGGATGGAGGGAAATGCAGTAAGTCTTTCACAATATATTCACTATGGAAATGTTTTGTGTAACTACACATGTATAACCTATATTGAATTGTTTATCTTCCCAGAAAGGGAGGGTGATGAGGGAAGAAGGGAAAGAATCTAGAACTCAAAGTTTTAAAAATCAAATGATATACAGGCACTGGGGAATGGAGATCCATTTTGCCCTCCTGGAAAGTTGGAGGGATGATGGGGGAGGATATAGGAGAGAACAGATTGGGACAGGGGGTATACAGTGGGATTGCTGTTTTGGGTTGATGGGTAGGGGAAAGATGGGGAAAAATCTGTAACTCAAAATCTTGTGGAAATGAATAATGTAAACTAAAAATAAACATTAAATTTAGTTTAAAAAATAAAAATGAGAGGCATGGATAACTAGGTAGAACAATGCATTGAGCACCGGCCCTGGAGTAAGAAAAAGTTGAATTCCAATCTGGCCTCCGACGCTTACTAGCCTTGTGACCTGGGAAAGTCACTTGAACTCAATTGCCTCAAAATAAATTGAGAAGGCAGTATGGTACAGAGGAAAGTGTGCTGAATTTGGATTCATGGACACCAACCAGAAGTTTCACTTCTCTGCCTTTCTTGGACAAGTCATTTAAACTCTCAGGCCATTTTCTCCTCCATAAAATGAGGGGTTTGGACTATATTACTTCTAAGATCACTTCTAACTATAAATCTACTAAATGCTTTTATGACCCTGGATAACTGAAATAAATTCATCTATTCTCCCTATCTTGGAGAAGCTTCTGGAAGCTAGGTTTTATATCTGATCTTTTTTTTTTTCCATTTTTGTACAACACCAAACAGAATTCTGAGAATATGGGTATAGCTTAATCAATCCTAACTGGATAAATAACTTGAGCAGTCTTGCATTTATTTAGTACTTACTGTTTTTAAAATAAGTGTTATGGGGAATTTAAAAATCAAGATATCCCTTGGTTTTCAGCGTCTCCTATATGGAGGTGGTGATAGTAGAACAATAAAAAATACTGTCTTTAAAGGCAAACATCAAATCTGGCCTCAGATACTTTATACTTGCTGTGTGACCTTGGGCAAGTCACTTAACCTTAATTGGCTTGCCTTCCCCCCTCCAAAAAATAAGGCAAACATCTAATCCTTATGCTCAAAGAGTTTACAGTTTAATAAGTGCCATTGTAATAATGGGGGTATTTTTCATACTCTATTTATGATTTATACATTTTATATGAGTAAATCAGGGATATTTAACTATGTTAAACCAGTGCCTTTAATGCTCATTGTAAAATCCACCTGTGACCAACCCTCAGTATTAGGCTTGAGAAAGCATGAAGAATTCTTATTAGTGGAAAAAAGTCCACGTTTCAGTCAAAGAACCCCCTTTTTGTTGTTGCTGCTGGTTGTTGTTTTTATTATAATGCCCTTCACACATTTTACTGTGGCTTTTTATCAGTCTCTCTGGCTCTATGATTCAAATGTTTTAAGTAATGCAGCATTATGAATGATTTTCCATTGCTGAGAATGTACAGTGAGATGGACAAGTCATCTCGTTGTATTTCCATTGCAATATTATGTCCCACTGAGATATTTTTTACTAACAAAATGTGAGCCCTCGCCTAGTGTATATGGAGAGATATAAATATGTGCATTCACTGAGCTACAGCATTTTGTAACTTAACAAAATGTTGGCCATTCTCTTCAAGATACGCAGGCCTTGGTACAGATGAAACATTCACCAGGGGAAGTGTGTAAGCTGATATAGTTATTATGCACTTGGGTCAAAGAAGTGTATAGTGGCATAAAAAATAAAAACAATGTTGTACCCTGAAACGCAAATTCGTCCTTTGATGCTGATTAACAGAATGATCATGGGCAATTCACTACATTTCTCTGGACTTTGACCTCATCCCCAAAGGGGCTGTTAAGACCTAGAGTACCTTTCTCACAAAGTCATTCAGGGGTCAAATATATCTAAGCTCCTTTGCAAACTTAAATCCTGATATTAATATTAAGCATTGTGACTGAAGCAGAGATATGTACACAGAGTAAAGGTAAAAGGTTAAAAATAAAAAGCAGAATATGTTATGCTTCAGTTGAAATAAAAAGAAAAAAAAAACAAAGGCAGGGGTAGAAATCTTGACCTCAGACAAAACAAAAGCAAAAATACTTGTAACTAAAAGAGATGAGGAAGAAAATTACATCTTATTAAAAGGTAAAATAGACACTGAAGTAATATCAATAGCAAACATATATGTACCAAGTGGTATAGCATCCAAATTCTTACAGAAGAAGTTAAGGGAGTTATAGGAAGAAAGAGAAAACAAAACTATCCTACCGGGTAGGCTGGGCTAATATAAGTAATATGACAATTCTAACTAAATTAATTTTCTTATTCGGTCCAATCAAACTACCAAAATCATTTTATAGAGCTAACAAAAATAATGACAAAATTCATCTGGAGGAACAAAAGATCCAGAATGTCAAGGGAATTAATGAAAAGAAATGGAAAGGAAGGTGGTCTACCTGTATCATATCTTAACGTATATTATAAAGCAGCTATCATTAAAACCATTCAGCACTGGTTAAGAAATAGAAAGGCTCATGAGTGAAATAGAGTAGGTACACAAGACACAATAGTCAATGACTATAGTAATTTGCTGTGTGATGAACCGAAAGACTCCAGATTCTAAGATATGAACTCAGTATTTGACAAAAACTGCTGGGAAAATTATAAAACAGTATGGCAGAAACTAGGCAGGGACCAAGCTCTTACACTCGATGCATGTTTAAAATTTAAATGGGATTTTATGTATCACAAAAACTTCTAAAATAATTTGTAGAATAAATATGGAAAAACAAGAGGCATCATAATATAAATTGAAAGAGCTTTAGATTTAGAATCATGAAATCTGTCCTTGAATCCCATTTAAGACATTGACCTTTATGACACTGGGGAAAATGCTTGATTTCTCTTGATCATAGTTTCCCCTCATTTGAAGTGAAGTAGCTGGATTAGATTATCGCTTAGGTCCTTCCATCTTCAAATCTGTGATCTTATAAATAAATGGGTAGACTTAAAATGGAACATAAAAATCATAATCTACTACTTAAGTGTGGTGTAGGAGAGTCTGTAATCTTACCAGTCTCTATCAGTAGAGTACACACTCAATTGCAGTCTACTAAGCCAAAAAGGTTTCAGGCAGGGATCCAGAAACATAATTTTTTTGGTTGAAGATCACTCTGACTTAATGAAAAATGAATTATCAGAAAGCTGGCCAGTAAAGAATCTTTTCTTTTGCCTTAGTTACCCATGGAACAGACCAAAACCCAACACAACAGACATCTAGTTTCCTTCTGCTTCTAAATTGATGGTATAGGAGTGGCAGAAGCCTAACACAGTCAGTGCTAAGAATTACAGTTTTTAAATTCTCTCTAAAGATGAATTTCACTGCCAGGACTCAATATCTAATCATTATCCTCTGATATATGATTAGAGAAATTGAACTTTATCCATATTGCCATTCTCACAAAGAATGAAATCAAAAAAGAGAAAGAACTTGCAGGTACATGAAAGAACAATTCAGAGTTCTCTTCAAACTGGTGAATCAAAAAGCCAGAGAAATTGAATTCATCATGCACCCAAAAGTGACAAGAAACCCAATTTGACAGGATGCTCAATATTCTTGCTTTGCAATACTCAAGATAAATGTCAAGCAAAGAGACGACTACGAGGGTAAATGAAACTTACGTAATAAAATCGATTGTATATGACATAAAAGGGATAAATTATATAGAGAAGCTAACAAGATCCTTCAAACTTAGTCAAAATATACCTTGGTATTCAATGAAGTCAACATCAAGGTGGGGACAACAGAGGACAATGAAATATTTTGAAAAATATATTTCAGAGTTAGAATGAAAGGTACAAAAGACTTTTAGACAACTCATGATCTTCATTCTTGCAAGACCAATCTTTCAGTCAACAAGCATATATTAAATCCTTAAAACATGCCACAAGCACTGGTCTAAATATTGTGGAAACAAATGTTAAAAAAAAACTTCCTCCTCCCAACATTGCATTCTAAGAGAGAAGGCATGGCATATTAAACTAGCTACATACAAGCTAAAGGAAAGATATATGAAGTAAATCTGAAGGGGAAAACATCGTTAGTTGGAAGAAGAGGACCAAAAAAGGTACCCAATAGAATGTAGTTTTTGAGTTATGTTGAAGGAAGTCAGGTAGGCTAAGAGGTGGATGTGTATGCATCATGAACACTTTATGCAAAAAGAGACAAATGAATTGCCTAAATGGCAAAATCCTGATCTCTCAGCATGTAACATGGGAAAAGAAGGTTCATGGATTAGGGAGTGAGTGGTACAAAAACAAAACCATGATTACTTTGGGAATTGGGAAACAGTATGAGTAGATCTACTACATTATGTACTATATAAAAATACTGAAAAGGCACTTCAAAATGCAAGCCAATAAAGAAACTAGAACAAGACAAATCTATACTTAAGAAATTCAGGATAGAGTCAACATGATTTTAGAGACATTTAGGAACTGATTTTCAATATATAACAAAAAGGAGAATTTTAAAAACAATAATAAAAACAAAGGGTCACAGGCAGTACCACCATTGTGAAGAAGAAGAAGAAGAAGGAGGAGGAAGAGAAGGAGGCGGAGGGGAGAGAGAGAGAGAGAGAGAGAGAGAGAGAGAGAGAGAGAGAGAGAAATAAAGAAAGAGTTTTATTCTTTTCATAAATGATATCTTAGTTGGAGTTTGTTAACATTTATATCCGTAAATCATTATGATGCAAAATGAAAAGGTATCAGTAAATCATTTCTAACTATTTGGATTGATAAAAACAAGATGTATCTTTAAAGGCTCTAACAGAATATCTCCTATGCAAATGTTAAAAATCGTATAAGATTTCCACTCAAGTGTGGCTATGGAGCTAACTTGATTTAATAATCTGCTGAATATAAACAACAAACAAGGCCAAAAACATATAGGCATGTTCAATGAAGAGGCATGAGCAATGCTTGCCAGTGTTGTGGAAGATGTCTCCTGCAAAGTCAACATATAATATAAGTTTCTATCGATGGAAAATTGTCTCAGATGTTTCTCTTTAAAGATATGTTTGCTAATGGCTTCAAGTTCCAAAGATCTTGTGACTGTGATGCAAAGTTGCTCACAATACATTAGAAATCAGTTAGTCTAATCACTAGCATCAGAAAAATAATATAACATAAGAAAAACACATAATGCTTATGTTATAACATGGAATCAAAAACATTGTATTCGTCCACATACACATTCCCTGGACAAGTCAAAAAGTGAATAATGTGTTAGGACCAGAAGTGAATAGAAGGAAGGGATTGACCTTGCAATGATCTCAAACTTTTTACTGTTGCAAAATTCCATCCTTATCACCAATATTTTCCTATAACTCCAATATTTTGTATGGAACACTACAGTATCAGGGGGAAAATTAAGGAGTGACTCAAAGATCAGTGGAAAGAATCATGATGGGTAAGTGTGAGTGGTGTTGTAAATGAAATCTGAAATAGCTGAGGAAACAAAGGTTCAAACTTCTGAGCATACTGATTTATTGGCAAAGCACATAGTTGCATAACCAATCAGGACCAGCCTGAGTAGGCACAGGACCTCAAATATAGGGGGAGACAAATTTTTATGCAATAAAAGCAAACAATTAACAGGATATAAAATAGGGTGCAATATTAGGTAACCATATTTTAATTGTTAGAAAGATCAGGGAAATTCCTATTTAAGAGGGAATTGAGTAAATTTTGAAAGTTGTGAGGGGGGAGAGCAAGCAGGTAGACTTTCCTATATGTGAAACAGGATGTCACTAGATTCCCACAATTAGCAAGCAAATGGAATTTTCTGGCAAATGAAATTTAAGTTTCAAATTAGAATCACTTTTAAAACATGGGGTCAGTTTCACTCACAATTCTGACAACTATCAGTAAACTGTCAGATATTAACAAGGTGGACTTGTATATGAGAATTGATGTAAAAATATCATCAAGGCCCAGTGAGACCTTAAAAGAACAGGGGGGAGGCGGGTGGTAGATTGTGCTATATAGAGAAAGAAACAGATAATAAATAGACAACTTCAATGCTACAGTGGTAGACACAAAGTATTTTTTTTGAATAAAAAGCTTTGTTGGCATTAAATATGAAATTTTTTTTCTTTTTTTCTTTTTTTTTTATTAAATTTTTTTTGAGTTACATATTTTATCCCCATCTTTCCCCCGCCCACCACCCCAAAGCAGCCATCCCAGTGTTTCCCCCGTGCCCCAGTCTATTCTCTCCTATGTCACTTTTTGGTAGGGCAGGATGGATCTCCCAACT
>JAQQSU010013012.1:0-11772 GCA_028627135.1 Pseudochirops cupreus | reverse complement strand
GCCCTGGCCTGAGTACAATCGCTCAGTCCCCCTGCTGTCTGCAGGCCGCAGGCGGGAAGTTACAAAGCAGAGGCGGGTGCAAAACCTCTGCCTTTTCGCTTTTCCGCTCTGGAGGCCTTCCGGCGGGACTGCTTATCTCCCCCTTTCACAATTCCCACTCGTAGCTGCCGCTAATCCGCTCACCTGAAGCTCCTGAGCTCCTCCCATCCAGCCGCCCCCGGGGCACAGCCACGGCTTCAGGACAGGCTGGTTTCAGTTCGCAGTGCTGATATGGTTCCTCCTAGCCGAGCTGACTTTAGTGGGAAGTATCTTTGTGTGCGTTTTGGAGTTCTAGGATTGGTTTAGAGTCCTGTTTTATGGGTATTTTGGGGTGGCTATGTGAGAGCTGCGATATGTTGCTGCTGCTACGCCGCCATCTTGGCTCTGCCCCCCTAGCAGTTCTCTTTGTGATGGCAAAAAATTGGAAATAAAGGGGATATTCATCAGTTGGAGAATGATTGGACAAGTTGTGGCAAGTGATTGTGATGGAATACTATTGTGCTATAAGAAATAACAAGAGTGGTTTCAGAAAAATATGGCAAATTCTATATGAACTGATGCAAAAAAGCACCAAGAGAAGCACCAATAAATCATTGTGTACAGTAACAGCAATGTTATAATGATGATCAACAGTGAAAGACTTGGTTATTCTGATCAATACAGCAATCCAAGACAATTGCAAAGGATTTGTGATGGGAAAAAAAGTCACATCCAGAGAGGGATCTGGTGAACTCTTGAGTGTATATTGAAATATAATTTTCTTCCTTTCACTTTTTTTTGCTTTTTTTGTGATATGACTAATATGGAAACACATTTTTCATGATTCCACATGTAAGATTGATATATTATTTGCCTTCTCAGTGGGTGGGGGAGCAGTGGAATTGAGCAAGAGACTCTAGAACTTAAAATTTTTTTTAAAAAACAGTTTAGAATAAATAAATAATATATTCAAACTAGAAAGTTTCCAAGTGTGGGAATGGTGATGTCCCCCAAGGACCAGCCTAGCTACATTTATAAAGGGTAATAGTCAGAAGGTGGCCCTAAGAGCATGCATTTTGTTTTGTGCGTAACAACTCATGAAGATACCTGCTAGGTTGTAGAGGACTTGTAATTCTCATCGGTAGATAGAGTGCCCTACCTGATGAAGTCATAGATCTTTTGAAGCATCAAAAATAGCCTAGCTTCTATTGAAGTTTTATCTAGTTTCTTTCTAGAGTTCCCTGGAGGAATATTTCTTAATATTTGGTGCAACTGGTGCAGCTAACATGCTCATTTTTTGTTTGTTTTTGTTTTTTAATAATATTTTCTTTTTGGCCGAAGTTTCTCCGGCAGAACCCCACCGAGCTGGGCTACCTCCCCGTGCAGCTGGACGGCACTCCGCGGACCAGCAGGGACAGTTTTGAGGTGACCTTCACCCTGCGGGACATTGTGTTTTCCTTCTGCTTCGTCTTTACACGCAAACAGTTCCATTCGGAGAGGCTGACCGTGCAGAACCTACTGTTCGGCTTCCAGGACATCAAGGACATGGTTTTCGTCCAGTGCCACCAGTGCAGGACCAGGGTCACCATGATTGTCCGTCCGCTGCTGCCGCTACTGTACTACCTTGGCGTGTGCTTTGCGGCAACCAAAATACAATTCTATAGTATTTCATTCAGGCTCTCAAAGGGTAGAAGCTGTTTCTTCCACTTTCGGTGTCTTTTCCCACCACCACCTGCACCATCGCTTGCTACTGATCCAGAAATACGTGGGACTCCCGCCACTAGCCAGAACTCTGGCACTCCGTGCCCTCCTGCAGTCAGTATGGTGAGCAGTGGCGTCTTTCTTCAACAGAGTTCCGATGCATTGACAAGTTTGCCAAGGGGGCTCCTAGCACCCAGGTGATTGTGACTGACACCTGGGTGATGAAGGTGACCACACCTGGTGACATCCAGGTGGCTCAGCAGCGGGACGTCCATGTGATGGTGACAGAGTCGCACCAGGATGAACTCTCGCCAGACTCCAATCTGCCTGTCCAGTTTCTTAACATATGAGTGGTCGTCAATCCTTTCATCAAAGCCTTTGAAATTTGGTTGAATTCTACAGAATATGATGAGCCGCCTGAGAAACCCCATTCTCCCCTGCACAATGCCTCCCACGTTTGTAACCCACAAGAGTCTCTGTGACTTGTTTTTGGAAACATTTGCATCCTTCCTGGAAATCAATTCATCTTGTTTCCATTTCTAGCAAACATGGAGCTGGAAGCCCCCATTGGCTGCATGCAGATAAGTGCCAACATTAAGCTGGTAAAGAACTGCCAGGAATTACAGGAAGGCAAGTGCCAGCAGTGTTACTGCCTCCCCAAGTGGTGTCTGACATACATGGTGGAGTGGTTCACCAGCCACCAGGACCAGGATCAGCGGCACCCAGAGACCTGACTCTCCAGCCAAATGCCTAACCCCATCTGCAGGGCCAAATTCTGCATTCTGGACATTTGCATCATCCACTGACCTTCCTTGAGCAAGGATGTGCTCCTGGGGTCGCCCAGTGTGGGTGAGCAGTTTTTGAGCTCTTTGGCAGAGGCCCATCTCATTATCACCATCCCCCTTCTGTTTGGGAAATGCCTCAGCATTTCCCCCCTCTAAGCTTCTCCAGCCTATCCTTTCCCTCCAAACACCAGCTTTTCTCTGAGGGCTGCTCATTTTACCTTCTTCCCAAATAAAGGGAGGGAGGAAGGGCAGTGCAAGGCTTTAACTTCCAGACTTTGAAAGAAAGGTGTGATGCCTTAACCTTGCCCCTGCCTTCTCTCTCCACACTTCATACATAGTGAAGGATTCCAAGGCAATTGCCCGTCATCCTCTGCATGACTAGACTAGCAAAGGGCTAGGTTTTTTTCTCTCATTTGTTTGTTTGAAGAAACAAGTCACACACTCCCTGACAGGGACTGAGCTTTCCTTTACTGAAGCTGTTTTTAAAAGTTTATTCTTTATTAATTTTTCCACAAGTACATATAGTTCTCTGGGACTTCTTCACTCACATTTTGGCCCTGTACCTGCCCACACAAATGTGTAGGACAGGCATGGCTTCTAGGCCTGCACTTATCAAACTGGCATCATTTCAATGGGAAGCTTAATTCTAGTTTCTGTTCTATGTGATCTCTGTGTGTCCTACCCCACCCCCGCACTCCCTTCCTCTTGCCTCTCTCTTCCTATCTCTCCCATTCTTGTATTCCTTCTCACCCACATGTTTTATACCAGATAATCCATTTTAGGTCACAGGAAAGAGGGCTAAAATACTGCCATAGCAAAATACAATTTCCACAGCTTCAGTAACCATAGTTTTAAATGCAACCATTTCTACCACCTCACCTCCAAACTACAGCTGCATAGCTCAGGGCCTTTGGGTTGACCACAGTGTTTAAAGTTGCTTCTCAGTATAGCTGTTAGGGACAGGAACAAACACTTAATTATCTATAATATAAAAATATATACCATAAAGATATTTAATTTCTCTTTATTCTAAGGAATTTAAAAGGACAAGACTAGAATCATCTCAGAAAGACACAAAAGCCTACAACTTTGGGACCAAAGCTATCGATTTCATCGTCTAAATACAAACAAAGCTCTACCCTTCTTTGCAAGGGATGCGGTATTTCTAGTTATGTTGATTGTTAGGCCTGTTTACTCACGTTAACCATGTTGGGCAATAGAAAGAGAACCCCTTAGTATAAAGAGTATGAACTCTCTCATTCCAATAAAGAGTAGGAAGTCATTCCAAGTTTTTTCTGAAATCATCCTATTTGTCATTTCTTATTGCACAATAATATTCCATCACAATCGTATACCATAGGTAGTTTAACCATTCCCCAATTGATGGGAATCCTCGTGATTTCCAATTCTTAGCCACCACGAAAAGAGCTGCTATAAATATTTTTGTACAAATAGATATTTTTCCTTTTTTAAAAATGTCTTTGGGATACAGACCTAATAGTGGTATTGCTGGATTAAAGGGTATGCACAGTTTATAACGCTTTAGGCATAGTTCCAAATTGCTCTCCAGCATAGTTAGATCAGTTCACCACTCTACCAATAGTGCATTAGTATCCCAGTTTTCCCACATCCCCTCCAACATTTGTCATTTTTCTTTTTTTCCCCTCATATTTGTCAATCTGATAGGTGTGGAATGGCACCTCAGGGTTGTTTTCATTTGCATTGCCCTCCTCAATAGTCATTTGGAGCACTTTTTTTTCCATAGGACTATAGACAGCTTTGATTTCTTTGTCTTAAAACTGCCTTTTCCTATCTTTTGGCTATTTATCAACTGGGGGATGATTTGTATTTCTATAGATTTGATTCAGTTCTCATTTGAAGAAATAAGGTCTTTTATCAGAGATACTTGTTGCAAACTCCCCACCACCACCACTCCAGTTTTCTGCTTTCCTTGTAACTTTGGTTGCATTGCATGTCCATATTTCTCAATCCTTACTAGTATAACACCTAGTAGTTGAAAAGAAACTGGAATGAGAAACAGGAGGCCTTGTTTCTAGTCTCAGCTATGCCACTACCTAACCAGTGACTAGCTGGGGGTGCAGTGCTTAAAAGTGCTGGAATTGGAGTCGGAACGACCTGAATTAGAATCCTGTCTGAGGTACATAATAATTATGTGACCCTAGGTAAGTCACTTTATCTCTCTCTGCATAATTTTCCTCAAGGAAAAAAATGGGAGAGTTATATTAGATGATAGCCTAGGTCTCTTGCATCCCTAAATCTATGATCTGATGGTCTTCTAATGAGCTCTTCGAAGTTTTTCTTAAGAAAAAGACTGTCTGGAATCCTATCAAAGTTATACCTGTTCTGGGTACAATGTTGAACTAGATACTTGTTAAGGTTCCTTCCAATTCCAAAATCCCATGATCCATATTAGTAAAAGGTCAGGACATTTCTGTTATGGAGAATAATATTAGAAGAGGAATTGGAAAGAGGAGGGTAATATCCAGACCTAAGATTTCAATGCTATGGGGAACTCCCATTATGAAAACTCCTTCCACCTATGCTGATCATATTTGTAACTCACATTCTTAGAGGTGATGCCTGAAACATTGACGGGTTGAATAATTTGCCCAGGGTCAGTCATTCAGTCAGTAAATGAACATTTATTAAGCTCCTATTATGTGCCAGGCGAGGTCATGTGACTGGTATGTATCAAAAACAGGGCTTGAATATAGATCTTTCTGACTCCAAGACCAGGTCTCCATGCCACACTGTCTCATGGAAAATATGGTCATACACAAGATGAAAATAATTGGAGAATATGGTGGATAGCTTTGTGAAAATACCACATTGAAAAAAGGTGAATTATAGGAGAATCTTATTAATTCATAATCTGTACTCATGATTACACAGTCAAAAGTAGAGATCCCTCTGTTAGCACTAGAAAGAGGTATTTCAGCCTGACATCATTCCCAAAGTGAGCAAGGAGATGTTGCTATAAGGGACTGTGAAGGGATGCTAAAGTGGGAATTTGGAATTGCGGTCCTTGGAAGTTTCCTCCAAGGACTAATCAAGTTGATAGTATTTCAGGGAGCTGGGAAGAATAGACAAGCTCAGAAATGTCCATAGCAAAATAATTCAGTAAGACAATGGCATTTACACATTGACAATACACATTCCTTAACTCCGTACTCATCAGACTTCCCTCTGCTAAGTGCACCTCTTCATCAATTATTAAAAGCTTTCATTATGAAAAAAAAATTTATTTGCCTCTTTGGGATTAAGGAAATCATCATCCTCGTAATGGATAACTCTCCAAGGACTTGAGTTTCGTTGGTGTGAGAATGCCCTGCATTGTTAAAGAATTACCAGAGTTAGAAAGGTTAAGGAATTTGTCCATGGTCAAACAGGCTGCATAGTGTAGGAGATAGAGGGTTTAATCAAGAAGGGCTGGGTTCAGATCCCACTACAGATTCTTGCTAGCCTTGTGACTCTAGACAAATTCCTTAATCTTTATGGGACCCAAGGTTCTTATCTATAAAGTGAGAAGTTTGCAGGAGAAATGGAATGGAAGAGCAGAAAGGTGAAAGGGAATGAATCAACCTTACTCTCACTGGATTCAGCTTAAGGAGGGAATAACATAAACACTCAATTGGGTATCTTACCCTACGGGAAAGTAGGGGGAAAGGGAATAAGAAGGGGGATGATAGAAGGGAGGGCAGATTGTGGCAGAGGTTAGTTAGAAGCAAACATTTTTGAAAAGGGACAGGGTCAAAGGAGAAAGTAGAATAAATGGAGGGGGACAGGATAGGATGGACAGAAATATAGTTCGTCTTTCACTATGTATCTACTATGGAAATGTTTTGCGTAACTACACATGTACAACCTACATTGAATTGCTTGTCTTCCCAGTGGGGGTGGGTGAGGAGGGAAGAAGGGAAAGAATCTGGAAATCAAAGTTTAAAAACAAATGTCAAAAATTGTTTTTTACATGCAATGGGAAGATAAGAGATATACAGGCACTGGGGTATAGAAATCCATCTTGCCCTACCTGAAAATTAGGGAGACATGGGGGAGGATATAAGAGAGAACAGATTGGGGAAGAGGTATTCAGTATGTTTGCTATCTTGGGGTGGGGGTAGGAGAGAGACAGGGAGAAAATTTGTAACTCAAAATCTTGTGGAAATGAATGTTGAAAATTTTTTAAAATAATTAATTAAAAACAATTTTAAAAAAATTTTTAAAAGAGAGGTCTGAACCCTAGGATCTTTAAGATCCCTTCAGCTCTGAATCTATGATCCCACAAATATCAGAGGCAGAATCTGAACAGAGCTCTTCTTGACTCTTTAAATATCTTTTGATTTATAATAGATAAGCCTCATACCTTAAGTGATCTCCAGTGCTTCTTAAACAGTGGGTTGTGACCCAATATGGGGTTGTGAAAAATTTGGCAACAGTTAAAGGTTTCTGAGTTCACAACTACCAAAAATCAATTAAAAATCAAATGGGTAAAGAATCGAAAGTGTTTCTGGCAACACTTAGCTGTGTTGCATTGAACAACTTCACTGCAGCCTTGGTTCTGAACACAAAGCATGACACTTTGCACTGTGCATGCCCTTAGGCCACGCAATGTCACTGAACACTGCCAACAGAAAAAAGGGGTCCAGAGTGGGAAAAGTGTAAGAACTCCTGATAACCTGTCCTTGGATACCTTATCTGTAAAAATGAGGATATTGAATTCAATTCTACAAGCATCTTTTAAGTGCTTACTATGTGCCCAGCACTGTGCTAGGTGCTGGAAACATAAAGACAAAATGAAATATCTCTTGCCCTCAAGAGGTTTACATGCTAGTGGGAGGAAACAACATATACACAAGTAAATGGAAAATTCCTTCTCTTAAGAATTCTCTTATGGCATCTTCTGCATATGAAACATCCTATTTATACCCTTTTATCTCAGAGTCAGACATGGATTCTATTCATATTGTATACTTGAGCATAGAGGGAGTAGTTATTTTGGTTTGCCAACATCAGTCCACTTCAACTATTTGAGACAGCTGTACATTGCCAGTTAACACAACCGAACATATTAAAAAACCCTTTCTATAAGCAACCTTAATGAGTCTGTGATATATGATGTCAGATCTCTCTCTCTCTCTCTCCCTTCATCAGTTTTCCTCTAATGCAATTGCTAAAATCCTCGTAGTTACTCACAAGCCATGCCCCTTTCACTTCTATTCAGATGGAAGCATATAATGGGCACGTTGTTTACAAAAAATAATTAAACAAACAGATGTAGATGTGACCTAGTCACTGAATCATACTTCATGATCACAGACTGGAGCATTCTCCCTGACAAACTGTCTCACTGACATATGCTCTTGGTTATAAGTGGGTAGAGGTGGTTTATCTCATTTGCTTTCCTGCTTTTGGAGAAGGAATGAGTCCATGTTCCAGTGAAAGTGGGGCAAGAGTTAACACCTTCCTTTAGGAAAGATGGAATGTATCTATTTATTTATTCATTCATTCATCCATCCATCATTCATTTATTCATTCATTCATTCATTCATTTACTTATTTCTTCTTTCTTTCTTTCTTTCTTTCTTTCTTTCTTTCTTTCTTCTGCTTGTTTGTTTTTGTGAAGATGACATTGAAGAAAAGATATACCGAAATTCTGGCAAATATGGCAGTGTGAAAAGTACTAGTCAAATGCAAATCACTCTAGAGCCATATCAGGAACAATGCATCTAAGAGAAATAATCATGAGTTAATTCTGAGAAACTTACGCAGTTTCTGCCACAGGAACCGCTGCACCTCTAAGCCATCCAAGTCAAGGACAGGAGGTAAGGCCTTGTTTCAGCTCCACATCATAAGACAGGACTTTAACAAGGAGCAGATTCTGATCCATACTCTAGGTGCCAGGTCATTTCTACAGTGGTAACTGGAGCCTGGCATTCACCATTCCCTCTAACACTGTTTCAGGAGATACGGATCACAGAATATATTCTCTACCTCAGTGTCCTCTTCCAGGGCTGTACGAAGGAGCTCAGAGTAAATTGGAAAGTCTCACCTAAGGCTGTTTATGAGGGTAGTCCCAAGGCTTTGTTCAACTGCTCTATACACTGCTATAGCAAAGGAAGAAAGACCACAACAATTCCAGATCAACTATTACAGTTAATAGTGTGGAAGGGAACAAGACATAGTTTTTAGGATCCTAGTCTCAATCACACCATTCAGAACCACAACCTCCTCTTCATTATCTCAGACAAAGACTGCTAGAGGAGTGAAAGCTAATAAAATACATCAGTTAGGCTTCTAGGTTGCTCTGTTTCAAGCCTAGGAAATGAAAGCTCATTGTGGTTGATTGCAGCCATTCAGTCCTGCTCCAGATCCTTCACTGAAAGACAGGAGTAGCAATATCACTAGCAGATAAAGATCCAAGAAATGAATTTTCTGAATAGCAAGAAAGGAGATATTTGAATGCCTTCTCTCTCAGGGAGGCCGAAGACAAACAGAAGAAAACTGTCAATATAGTGAAGAAATATTATGGCTTAAGAGAAACCAAAAGTAAATTTCTGAAAGAAGAAAATAATTCTACAATGATTATAAGTAGAACTCCATAAAAAGAATGGGTTGACCACAATAACTCTGAGAATAAATATTAAAAAAAAAACAACAAAGTAAAGGTCTTATGGGATTTAAAAGTGGAAATTAAAGCTCTCAAGGAAGAACATGGAAGAAGATGAAGTGTTGAGAACACAATATGTAAAACCTTACCCAAATAGTCCACGCCATCAAAAACAGAATGAAACAAAGAAAACTTCAAAAATTAAATTAATATTTAGAATAAAGTAAATGTCTGAAAAATAGAACATTTGAGGTATCTATCATAAAAAAATTTTAATCTAGAAAACACTGTGATATAGATAATTTAAGAACCACTGGGCTTCCTGAAAATATGGATACCGTATTATCAAAAATCATAAAGGAATACTTCCCAGAACTATTGGAACCAGTGGAAAGTGAAAAAATCCACATATCACCATCTGAAAGAAACTCCGTTAGAGACAACAAAAAATGTGATGACAAAATTATAGAGCTTATAGACCCAAGAAAAAGAAACACTGCAGCATGCAAGAACACAGAAAACAAGTGCTAAGGAATCTCAGTATCATGCAAGATCACACCACAATACAAGAAAAGAAAGGAAAACTTCTATCGCTATATACCAGAAGGTAAAAGAAAAAGCCAACCAAGAATAATTTATCCTGTAAGGCTGAACTTAATATCATAGGGTAAAATGTTGATCTTTAATAGAATCAATGACTTCTAAACATAGCTCTTAACAAACAAGAGTTGAATAGAAATTTTGAAATGCAAATTCTGTAGGCAAAAGAAACATAGAAAGGCAAATGTTTGAGGGCCTTGAAAGAGCTAAATTATGATAATAATAATAGATTTATAATAATAATAATAGATTTATTATAAAAAATAATAGAGTTAGAGCTGGACTGAACCTTAGAACTCATTTAATTCATCCATCTCAAATTATAAAATAAGAAACTGAGTAGCAGAGCAGTGAAGTGACTAGACTAAAGTGCCTCAAGTAGCCAATATTCAAACAAATGTCCTCTAATTCCAAATCTAGCCCTTTTTTCTTACTGTCCCACTCTGCCTCAAATGCTTGCATCCTAAACATAGTAGAAGAGACTAGTGTCCTCCAGAATCCCATAATCTTCAAAGGTTAAGCCAAGAACAAAAAAGGACAAACTCTAGCTCTGGATGATTTTTCCCCCTTGTTGTTGCTGTAAAGTGAGAAGAGAGTCAGGGAAAGAAAACACTAGTGAAAAAATGAGATGATGGGAGGAACTAACTCTTTCACATAATTTTAGTATTGAAGAGAAAAGATCATGCAAGCTTGGAGGTTAGTGTGGAGGGAGCAAACATCTCAAGGCCCATAATTTTATCTAAATCAGACAAGGAGGGAAAAAGGGTATAGTGGAGAAATGCAAAAGACTAAATAGAGAACTGGGAAGGGTTGGGAAGAACAAAGAATGGGACTTAGAGAGGGCAGAGTGGGGAAAGAAAAAGTCACAAGCAAAACAAATTTAATTGTGGAGGGCTACTTAAGAAGTGGGAATAAGAAGGAGAGAGAGACAGAGAGAGACAGAGACAGAGAGAGAGAGAGACAGAGAGAGAGAGACAGAGAGAGAGAGAGAGAGAAAGTACAAGACCCAGTGATTGGTACCTGGGCTGAATGGTATAAGGAGATATGGATTATGAACACATGGTTCCAACTATAAATTACTAATGTTAATTTCATTCCCTTTTTCCTTAGCTTATTTTTCCTTGTAAACTTTGAAGACAAGGAGGGAGAATAGGATACAACAAAATGAAAAACAACTCATAACTGTGAGTATGAATGGGTTGAACTCACCTATGAAAAAAAGGGAATGGCAGAAGGAGTCAGAAAGCAAATTCTAACACTGATTTTAAAGAAATGAAGCTAAAACATAAAAAGCCTTAAATGAGGGGTTGAATTAGAATGTATTTTGCTTCAAGTAAATTTTTAAAAGCTGTAGTGTAATTATGATCTCAGTCAATAGAATTATAAAAACAGACCTGATTAAAAGAGATAACCAGGGAAACTACATTCTGCTTAAAAATAAAAATCAGTATATTAACATATGTATACTTACTGGCAAAATATAATGGAAAGAATGATAGGTTTTTAATAGAACCATGTCCTGCCCTTGCTACTTACTCTCCATGTGATTTTGAGAAAGTCACTTAATCTCTCTGGGCCTCATTTTTCTCATTTTTTTTAAAGAAGGTTGAATTACATGATCTCTAAGGTTTCTTATTCCTTTAAATCTGTATCTCCATTTAATTCTTATTCTGGTCTATGAACTTAAAGGAAAAGCTAATAAAATTAAAAGAAAAAATAATAAAACAATAATTGTTTAGGATTTAAATGTACCCCATTTCATATCTAAAATAAAACTAAAGAAATTGATCAGAAATACAAACAAGAAAGAAGCTAAGGAACTGAATGGAATTTTTTTAAATTTTTTTTTCAGGTTTGTTGATTTCTTTTTTATAGTATTTTTTCCCCCAATTATATGTCTGTAATGTCAAGCAAAGGCAACTTCTAAGGTTTGGATTACCAGCATAGTAAACCCCATTTATTCAGCAAACATTCACATAACAGAGAAAGTCAAAATACAGTGTAACTTGTTCCTTTAGCAAGTAAGTTCTCAATTCAATC
>JAQQSU010013011.1:0-11772 GCA_028627135.1 Pseudochirops cupreus | reverse complement strand
AATTTTATGTCCATACATATCATTGATAATTTTTTTTAAATATCACCAGTGACCTCAATCTGTAGATAAAGAAAAGAGGCTAAAATAAATGATTATGCTTAGACAAGATCATATAGTTAATCAGTGCAAGAGTTGAAACTCATATTTAGGTTTCTTGGATTAGAGGTGTGCTGAATAAAATTTCAAGAAACAAAGTTCCAAACATGATTAACCAATTTATTAGTTAGGTTATGAATAACCAACAAATTGAGGTAATTGGTTTCTCTTGGTTACCCCAAAGATACCATCTGAGGGTCACAGGGTCCTATAAATTCAGGTATGTGTTACTTCTGATCAACCTAACAGTACATCATTGGGACCTCCCCTGACAAACACAAGGCAACCCTGATTGATAGATGAGTTGGTCTTCAGGTGTGGCAGATTATGCTCCTCTTTGATTCTCAAGGAAGGTCAGTTGTTGCATGAGAGAATGCTGCCTCCTGCAGTCTTGGATCAATTTGGTTCCCCCCGGTTTTAGTTTCCCATGCAAAACCAAGTTGCCCCAAATCTTTGATAAAGGAAAAGCTAGGGCACAAGAGTCAATCTCTGGACAGGGTCTTAGCTCAAACAGGCTTCTGTTTACATGGTAAACTAAAACAAGTGGACCTACCCAAGTTAGTTAATGAGCACATACCTTGGGGCTAAAAGTTATAACCTTACTCAAATACACCTTTCAGAAACTGCCTGCCCCTCAGAAATGGAGTCTTAGGAAATAGAAGGATTCACTGAGATGTTGTTTACTAAATAAGACAATCCAATCTTAATTTTCCTCACAGGTCTAACAGGTAAAAATAATGTCTGGTCCTTCAAAAGTTAAAATGTGAAATAAGCTGTTTAATCATATAAAATGTAAAGTCAAACACAAGCAACTTTCCAGAGGACTGCTGCTATGAATAGCTCTAACGTTCTCATCACATAATATAGGGAACTCTCTATTTATTCAGCAGTAAACTAAAGCAAAATATTCGCAGAAACCAAAGTATAGCATTCACAAGATATAACATAACAACTTATCACTAAAGTGGCCACATAGTTTTCACTTAAAGTGGTCACATAGTTTTAAACAAAAGATATCATTCAGTAAGTCCCTAAATCAGTCATCCTTGAGGAATAATCCTCCTTAAGATATGCAAAGTACAAAGGTCAAAGTTTTCCCAGCCCTAGGTCACATTGTCTTAATCTCTCAGTCAAAAAGTCTTCTTCTTGATTGGAGATTAGTTTCCTCAATCATCCTTAAGGGGTACAAGGTATGAAGTACAAAGTTCTCCCACCCCTAAATCACAGTAAATCATGATCTTGTCAATCAGCATTAAACACCCAAGGAGATCTTTTCATCTTGGCTAGAGGCTGGCTCCCAAATTCCATGGATCTTCTTCCATGGGTCCAGCTCCCTGGATCTATCCAACCGTCACCTGGATTCATACGCAGGCAGCTCTCAGCTCCTCATCCAGCTCCTCATCCGGTTACTCATGCAGTTCCTGTTCCATATTGAAGCTCACAGTGTTTAGTCCACCTCACAGTTTCTGTTTCTGGGAAGACAAAGCTTAACAGAGCCACAATAACATTCATTCACATTGCCCACACCATCATCAATTCACTTTCTGCCTGTACAATCAACACAGATCAGAAGAAAGGGTCTGTCTCTGAGAAATCAACACAAATCATCAGTAAAGTCCCAGGACCTCTGAAAATATCAGTAAAACCCTCCTTCTGGACTTCCGCAAACAGAAAACAAGAAAGTCCTCTTTCAGGGCTTCTTAACCAGAAGTAAGGTCCCAGGACTTCTGTAACTACAGCAGTGTCCTCTATCAGTAGACAAATCTGACAAAGTAACAACAACACAGACAGACAAAGTTCCAGCACCACAACCATGCTTCTTACAGGCTCTGCTTTGTCCCAACTTGGGCTTCTCCTTATATATGGTAGGTCTCCTCCCTGCTCTGCCCCTTCCCTTTACATCAGCAAGTTCCTTCCACTTTCAAATAGCAAAGGCTCAAACAAGGGGCCAAATACTTAAGTAGCAGAAACAAGGCACTAAGTACTTCTTTGTTTGTCATTACCTTAAGTTACCTAAAGGTCCTAAATACTCTAATCAAATAACTTGGAAAACCTTTATTGTTGTGCATGCATACACATGTCCACATACATATGCATAAATACATAGAACTACATATGCAGATTTATATAAAAAGATAATACTACATATATGCATATTATTCCAATGCTTTAAAGCAGGATATGTATAGTTTGTCTCATTATGTAAATTTCCATGTCAGCTCAGAGTTTCTTCTAGGTAGAAAAAAGCTTACATATACATATAAACATGCATTTATAGATACACGTATACACATATGCATATACATAGATAAACACATGTACGTGTGTGTCTATACACACATACATGTATATACATATACATGCATGCATACATAGTGTGTATACAATATATATTTAGAGTCCTTTAAGACTTAGGCCTCCACCAGTAGTTTAGTAGAATTAGAGACTTTTTAAACAAATATTCCTATATTGAGGGTTCAAAATATTTTCTCAAAAAACAAAAGTTGGAATGTGAATATATACATGCATGCATACACATGCTTATATGCATACACATATAGTATATTTGCTTGTGCATATATGTACCAATATACACTCATCTCTACACATTTGTAGAGACTGTATATGTGCCAGTATGAATTGATACTGTGTTACACAGGTGAATATAAATAGGTCTGTATATGTAGTGTGCACATGTGTATGTGTGAACATGCATGCATAATTTGCATATATATGTGTGTATAATGTGTGCTTATATGTGTGTCTATATATGGTGTGCACATAAACATTTATTATACCCATATATGTATGCAGTGTTTGTATACATACAGACACTTCTACTCTTTTTCCTTTAGAAAACATTTTGAAACCTTAATATAGGACCATATCTGTTTCCAAGTCCTCTGATTCCTGCAAACTACTCTAGTTAGATTCCTAAGGCAGATTGGCCTTTAAATTCTCATTTCTCTCCAGCATGAAAAGGAAGTGACTCAATAAGACTTTGCAGGTGGTATTGACTGATTTGCCTCAAGCATTTTCTCATTTTATGGTAACAAATAACACATCTGTTATGTGTCTCCTAATTTTGAAACTATTCTATAGCCTTTATATAAATAATGGGGATATTTAATTGAAGAGACTTTTTCTTTTTCATTTTTTTTTCCATTGCACTATGATGATTCTATAGGAGAAAATAAGGCTAATGACTTTTTGATGCTTTGTCCCATCACTATCCAATTCGTGTGTCATTGCTGAAGAAGAAGAATGAACAACAATAATAACTAAGGTAAACTAAATCATTAAGGAACTGTCTTTTGTTTTCTCTACTACTTTTAGTTTAGATTCTAGCTATTTACACAGTCTATTTTATTTTATCATTCCTTCGCTGCTACTATGCCATATAGAACTGCCAAGCATTCAAACTCTACTACAAAGAAGCACAGCAATGAAAGTTAGGGCACGTTGCTCAAATGCCAAACTGAGCTTTTTCCTGAAAAACTATTTTACAGAGAATTCATACAAGGTAGGTGCTCATATGGAGATAAGAAGAACACTTTCAAAGTCTCTCTGAAGAACTTTGGTACCAATTAGGAGAATGGGGAGACACTGGCACAGGAATAACCAGCATGCCATACTAGCATCAAAGAAGGTCCTATGCTCTATGAGCAAAGCAGAATTTTGGTAGCTATAAAGAAACACGAGACAAGCAAATTTAGAGAAATGTTGTCAATCTTTGGTAAAGCTCTCCAAGCTTTTGTTCCTATTATCAGCCACAATCAGAAACTCTGTACATGCACACAGAAATAGCGATGTCATTTTGGTCCTCTTCTGACATGAAGGATAAACAACAATAACTCTTCTAGATGTCTTTGTGTTTAGATATAGGATGCTTGAATTTTATAGAAACATCACCATTTTATGCATTTCCTTCCATTCTCAGCACCTCATATCTAAAATACAGTAATAGCTTCATAGTTGATCTCTTAGTTTCATGCCTCTGCCTTTTACAATCCATCATCCAGACAATTGCCAAAATGATCCTTCTAAAAAGTGGGTCAGCAATTATTTAAATCTGATTTTATTTATATAAAAGTTTTTTTTTAAATAATTTTGTTTATATAGTTCCTAGGTTTCTTTTGGTAGGTATACTCTCAGTTATTTTGTACTATATAGATAGTTCAAATGAGGGATGTGTGGTGTGTGTGTGTGTGTGTGTGTGTGTGCACGTGTGTGTGTGGGGGGGGGGGCATATACTGTCTCTCCTTGGAGAGTTTTGTTTGTGATATATAGGAATGCTGAATATTTATGCAGATTTATTTTATGTGCTGCTATTTTACTAAAATTATCAATGGTTTCAACTAACTTTTTTATTTGAATCTTTGGGATTTTCCAAGAATATCATCATATCATGTATGATAAGAGATAATTTTATCATCTCATTCCCTATTCTGATTCCTTCAATTTATTTTTCTTTTCTTTTTACTATTGCTAGCTTTTGCAATACACTGCTGAATAATATTGGTGACAGTAGGCATCTTTGTCTTATGCCTGATCTTACTGGGAAGGCCTCTAGTTTTTCCCCATTACAATAACGTATGCTGAAGGTTTTAGATAAATGCTTTTTATCAATATAAGGAAAAATCAATTTATACCAATATTTTAAGTGTTTTTTAATAGATATGAGTTTTGAATCTTATTAAAAGCTTTTTCTACATCTAAGAAATAAAAAGCCAGATAGATGGAATAAAGTAGGCATAGAATTTACAGGAGTAAATAAACATAATAACATTATATGTGACAAATATAAAAAGTTAAGATTTTGGGCTAAGAATTCACAATTCAGTAAAAATTTATTGGGAAAACTCAAGAGCAGTATGGCAGAAATGGGCATGGACCAATATCTCACACCATTTATGAAGATAAAGTAAAAATAGATATATGACCCAGATATAAAGAGAGATTTTACAAGAAAATTTGAGGGAAATGAGACATATTACTTATCAGATTTATGGATAGATGAACAATTTAAGAATAAACAAGAAATAGAGAGCAAAGTAAGGTGTAAAATGGATCATTTCAATTACATTGAATTGAACAGGTATTGTGCAAATAAAAAAAATAGCCAGGATTAAAAGAAAAAAAACAAAATTGGGGAATAAATTATACAGATTTTATCAGATAAAGGTGTCCTATCTAAAACATGTCAAGAAATCTGTCAAATCTATCAGAATGTCAATTATTCCCCAATTAACAAATGGTCAAAGAATGTTAATAAGCAGTTTTACAACAGACATTAAAACAGTTTATAGTCATATAAAATGCTCTAAATCATTATTGATTAGAGAAATGCATATTAATATAATCTGGAGATATTATTTTATACCAAACCAGATCAGCTAAAATGATAGAAGGTTAAAGTGACAAATGTTGGAGAGAATATGGAAAAATTGGGACATTAACTCATTATTTGTCGAATTGTAAACTGATTCAACCATCTTGAAGAGTAATTGGGAATTATGTCCCAAGAGTATTAAACTACCTATATTTGACCTAGCAATACCACTACTTGGTCTATTTCAAAAGATGATTAGGGAAAAAGAAAAAAAAAACTACAAATTTTAAAACATTTATAGCAGCTTTCTTTGTGGTGGCAAAGAACTGGAAACTACAGGGGTACCCATTAATTAGGGAAAGGTTGAACAAGGTGTGTTATATGTTTATGATGGAATACTGTGGTGCTATAAGAAATGGTGAGCTGGAGAGGGAGCCAAGAAGGCAGAAAAAAGGCTTCAGCTGACCTGAGCTCTCCCCTAAATCCATGTGAACACACTTAAACAATGTCATAAAACAACTCCCAGAGCATCAGAGCCCACAAAAGGACGGAGTGAAATAATTTTCAAGCCAATGGCAACTTAGAAGCTCAGAAGAAAACATCTGTTGCACCTGAGTGAGAGTGGAGCACAGTCCAGTACAGGTCATGCCAACACATCCTGCCCCCAGCAAACCAGGGTCAGACCTTGGGAGCACATGAATCAGCAGGGAGAGCAGCTGCTTATGGAGATGTCTGCCCACAGACAATAAGGAGGTTAAACAACTGGTCAAAAGATTATAGGGGTCTCTTTGCAAACACTGAGACAGGACTCTGTGGCTTTGCTAATGCTAAAATAGAGGTCACAGTCCTAAGTGGAAGTCCCAGGGAAAGGAGGAGCAGTAACACACCAGAACTTGAGACCACAGTGGAGCAGGGACTTTTCCCACAATACCAAGGTAGAAAAGATTGGTTATGGTTACTCACAGATCAGAGCATAGGTAGGGGAGTAGTAAACACAAATCTCTTTAGATGAAACCACCATGGAAAAATTGAAAACATACAGGTGCCTAGAAATATCTCTGAATATAGCTACACTGAACCTCCGAAGTTTGGCACAGTGTGGCCTCCACCACCCTGGATTCAGAACCCCAATTTAGCAAGAACTTAAAAGTCAAGAAATAACTTGGTAAAATAAGCAAATAATAGAAAAAAATTTCTAAGCATAGAAAGTTACTACAGTGTCAAGGAAAGTCAAAACACACACTCGTTAGAAAATAACAAAGACAAAGTGCCTACATCTAAAAACTCCAAAGAAAAACAGAAATCATTCTCACACCATGGAAGAGTTCAAAAAGAATTTTGAAAGTGAAGTAAGAGAGGTATAAGAAAAATTTGGGAGAGAAATGATAGGCATGCAAGAAAATCATGAAAAATGAGTCACAGCTTGTTAAAGGAGACACAAAAAAATAAAAAAGAATATAACACCTTAAAAAACTGATTAGGCCAAATGTTAAAGGAAGTATATGAATACAGTTATGATAAGATGTCTTGAGAAGCACAATTGGCTAAATAGAAAAAAAAAGAGACAAAAATATTCACTGAAGGAAAAAAATACACTAAAAAATAAAATAGGTGAAATGGAAAAAGAGGTACAAAACCTCCTTGAAGAAAATAATTCCTTAAAAATTAGAATTGAGCAAATGGAAGCTAATGATATGATGAGGCATCAAGAAACAATAAAACAAAACCAAAAAAATGAAAAAAAATAGAAGACAATATGAAATATCTCATTGGAAAAACAACTGACTTGAAAAATAGAAGTTAGAGAGAGGATTTAAAAATTATTGAACTACCTGAAAGCGATGATCATAAAAAAAAAAATCCTAGATCTCATCTTTCAAGAAATTATCAAGGAAAACTGTTATGATATTCTAGAACCAGAAGGTAAAATAACATGAGTCCACCAACAATCTTGTGAAAGAGATCCCAAAATGAAAATTCCCAGGAATATTATAGCCAAATTCCAGAGCTCCAAGTTTAAGGAGAAAATATTGTGAGTAGACAGAAGGAAATAATTTAAGTATCATGGAGTCAGAGCCAGGATAACACAAGATCTAGCAGCATCTACCTTAAAAGGATCAGATGGTTAGGAATATGATATTCATCAAGGATCACCCACCCCACCAAACTCAGCATTGTCAAAAAAATATGGTCATTCAATGAAACAGTGGACTTTCAAGCATTCTTGATGAAAAAACCAAAGCTGAAAAGAAAATTTGACTTTCAAATACAATAATAAAAAGAAGTATAAAAAGATGAAAAGGAAAGGAAATCAAATGACTTAATAAGGTTGAACTCTTTACCTTGCTATTTGGGAAGATGATACTTGTAACTCATAAGACCTTTCTCATTATTGGGGCCAATTAGGAGGAGCATATTTAGACAGAGGCATAGGTGTGAGTTGAAAAAGAAGGAATGCTATCTAGAAAAATAAAATTAAATCAAAGGATGAGAGAGGAATATACTGGGAGAAAGTGAAAGGGAGAGGTAGATTGGAGTAAATTATCTCATACAAAAGAGGCAAGAAAAAGCATTAACTATAGAGGGTAAGATGGGAGAAGTTAGGTAAAATGAGCGAGTCTTACTCTCATCAGAACTGGTTCAAAGAGGGAATAACATACATATTCTATTGGCTATAGACATCTATCTTACCCTATAGGAAAATCAAGGGGAAAAGGATAAAAGAAAAGGTTGAGGGAGATAAGAAGGAGACAGATCAGGGAGGGGATAATCAGAAGCAAAACACTTTTGAGGAGGGACAGGGTGAAACAGAGAGTAGAACAGATAGTGGAGATAGGAAGGAAGGAAATACAGTTAAAAATAGGTACTTTAAATTAGATTTTTGAAGCAAGTTTCCCTGATAACAATGCTACATTTCTCAAATGTATAAAGAAATTAGTCAATTTTTTAAAAATAAGAGCCATTCCTCAATTCATAAATGATCAAAAGATGGGAACAGTTTTCAGATGAAGTAATCAATGCTATCTATAGTCATATGAGAAAAATTCTCTAACTCACTATTGACTGGAGAAATACAAATTAAAATAATTCTGAGGTACTACCTAATACCTATTGCATTGTCTAATAAGACAGAGAAGGAAAAGGATAGGATGTTGGGAAAATGAAGCATTAATGCATTGTTGGGGGAGTTGTGAATTGATCCAACCATTCTAGAGCACAATTTGAATCTCTGCCTAAAGGGCTATAAAATCACGCATATCCTTTGATTTAGTAATACCAATACTAGATCTGGATCCTAAAAGAGATTAAAGACAGAGGAAAAGAACCTATATTTAACAAAATTCATAACGGGTGCTTTCTGGTGACAAAGAATTGGAAATTGAGGGGATACCTAAAAATTGGTGAATAGCTAAACAAATTGGGGTATGTGATTATGAGACTATTTTGCTATAAGAAATGATGAGCAGGATGTGCTCAGAAAAAAAAAACTTGCAAAGACTTACATGAGCTGATGCAAAGTGGCATGTACTGTGTACAAAGCAACAACAATATCTTAAGATGTTCAGCTGTGAATGACTTAGCTATTCTCAGCAATGCTGTGATTCAAGACAACTCTGAATGACTTATGATAAAAATTCTATCCATCCCCAGAGAACAAACTGATGGTGTCTGAACACAGTTTGAAGAATATTTTTTTAACTTTCTTTTTCTTGAGTTTTTTTTTTTGTTTTCTTTCACAACATGTTTAATATAAATGTATTTCACATAACTATACCTTTGTAACCTATGTTGAATTGCTTGCCTTCTTGGAGGGGGGTAGGAGGGAGAGAGGGAGAGAATTTGGAACAAAAATTTTGAAAAAACAATGTTAAAAATTGTTTTTACTCATAATTGGAGAAGAATAAAATACCACATGATTTTAAAAATAGAAAGAAACGATGAGCTCAATGATTTTTAGAAAATAATGGCAAAACTTGAACAAAATAATCAAGAGCAAAATAAACAGAACCAAGAGCACATTGTATACTGTAACAGCCATATTTTTTTAAGAATGGCTTTAAGGGAATACGTTATTTTGTGTATTATAAATACCAAAATTAACTATAAAGGACATATGAAGAAAGAAGCTATCTTCATCCAGAGATAGACCTGATAAATAGAAGTATATATAAAATATTTTTACACACACACACACACACACACACACACACACACACACACACACGAGAGAGAGAGAGAGAGAGAGAGAGAGGGGGGAGAGAGAGACAGAAAGAGAGAGAGAGAAAGAGAGAGAGAGAGAGTGAGAAAGAGAGAGAGAGAGAGAGTAATGGTAGTCATCTCTAGGGTAAGGGGAGAGGAAAGAAAGAAAGAAAGAAATTTACTTGATAAATTTGTTATTTATTTGCATGGAATAAGTTGCAGTTAGTATATTTGCAATATAATGTACTATCATCTTTTCTACTATACTATGTTATGCAAATGCTGGTTTTATCTCATAAATTAAAAATAAAATTTAAAAAACTGGATCTGATCATGTCACTTCGCTACCTCATAAGGCTCCAGTAGCTCTATTGCTTTTAGAATCAAATAGTTGTATTCAGAATTAAAACTCTTCACAATCTGGCTTTGATCTGGCTACAACAAATAAATAGAGCAAACAAAGAGGTAACAACAACAAAAACTGAAGCAGGCAAATGTGACTAGTGTGGGGTCGAACAGCCAGAAAGTATCTTAGAAAGGATTTGAACCTGGATACATCCTGACACCAAAACCAACAGCACTCTATGTACTATGAAACTTAGTTGCCTAGTGTTCACACTCTTACTCCTGAAGAATATCAGCTACTTGAGCACAGTGACGATTTCATTTTTCTTTTTATCTCAACTTCCAGCACAACTGATACATTGTAGATTCTTTTAAAAATTCTCATCAATATTGTTACTACCAATTCTTCCTAAATCTCCCTAACCATGACCCTTGAATTTTGACTTGCATTCTTATTCTGATACTGGTCTAAGTTGTTGGGTTTTGTTCGTTTTTTTTTTTTAATATAGTGTCTTAAATCAAGGTTTGTTTTATCTTTCAAGATATGACTGAAGAAACCAAAAATATGTTGGATTGTTCACTGACAGAGGGATAGTGAGTTCACTTATCCACAAAAAAAAAAAACCTGTAGTACTTTTGAAATGTTTAAAGGAAGAAAAGAGAGAGGAATTCATGCTTCTACAGGTGAGAGAGTAGAACATTATTTGTTATTAGTAGGGTATGTTATCCCTTTTCTGGTGAATAGCTAAGCTAACAATATAAACACAGTTGGAATGAAGAAATAATCAGGAAAAGAGAAAGAAGGTTTCCCTATTTTCTATTCTCAAGATGTCATTAGTATAGAACCTTCTTAAATTTGAAGGAGAGCCTTTGAATTATAAGAAAATATTTTAAGGAATAGAGTCAGTGGTATTAGGTGGCGTTGCAACTATTAATAATGGATCAGAGGAGACTTTTATGTTCTTCCCTCTCCCCCATATCTTTGAACTTGACCTACTATTTCACCATTGTGTAAGGACTCCTGTTGTGGGATCTTTGTGCACCAATGTGAAAATTTATCTAGAAGCCAATAGGTTATTAATATTAGGGAGTGCCCTAAAGTCTCTTAGAGATTAAGTGACAACCATGATGTTACAGCTAATATGTGTCAGAGGCAGACCTTGAACTAATTCCTAAATTCTATTCACTGCCAAACTGCCTCCCCAGAAGCTATACATACCATTTTATACTCACTCAAAACAGATGTTTCTAAAATTGTAGGTGGACAATCTATGACATTCCACAAATAAATGAAAGACTATCATGCAGAAAATGTTTTCCATTTCCACTGAGATCAAAACAAGAAGAAATTTGCTTAAATTATAGCTAGACATTTTCCATCTAGGCATAAACAAACATGTTCCCTATGAAATGAATTGAACTGTTTAAAAGAGGGAATAAGGATTTTTTTTTCTTCTTTCTTCTTTTTCTTGAAGTATCTCTAAGATGAGACACAGATATCTTTGGTATATATTTGGATCAAGAATTAACTAAGTAAAGAGAGGATATCTTTGATTCCATTCATTGCTCATAGATATCATTCTCTATCCAATTTAACTATTGAAATATCAATTCACTTCTCCTGATGAAATAAACAATGGTTAAAAGATAAAATATTTTAGAAATGTGATCTGTGTCATAGGGAAGGATTGGATTTTCAGATGTACCTATAGAACAGTGAATGCAGAGATAAGAAAGAAAAATTGCAATATTGATAAGTACTCATAAAATTATATTTTCACATTGTTAATGTATGTGGA
>JAQQSU010013010.1:0-11773 GCA_028627135.1 Pseudochirops cupreus | reverse complement strand
AAGGGAGGAGGAAGTATTTAAGTGTTTAAGAGTTTGAAGGACTAAAGGGGAGATTAGTGTTCTGCTTGGTCCCAGAGGGCAGAATTAGGAGGAATGGGTGAAAGTTGCCCAAATTTAAGTTTGTTTATTGAGTAAACAAAACAAAACAAACAACTTTGTAACAAAAGGAACGTGTATACTTCCCCTCTCCATTGGAAGTCTTAAAGCAGAGGTTGGTTGACCACTTTTCATGTATAGGGCTGTATTTTGGCAATGGGTTGGACTAGATGGCTATTGAGGTCCTTTTCAACTCTCAAATTATGTGATTCTGTGAAAGGAATTGTGGTTGGACATTTAAAGTTGGGACACATCTGAATAGTGATAATTAAATTTTTTGGAAAGGATAAGGTGACCAAAGAAGGAAAGGATAAGGCAACCAAGGGGGAGCATAAAGAAAGAATAAAAGAATCAAGGACAGAGCCTTCTTTTTAAAAATGTATTTTATTACTTAAATATTTCCCAATTACTCCAAAAAAAATTCAAGATTAAATTTAAAAATTTTAAGTTCCAAATTCTCTCCTCACCCTCTCCCTCCTTGAAAAGGCAAACAATTTGACATGATACATGTGAAGTCATGCAAAACATATTTCCATGTTAGCTGTGTCGCAAAAGAAAACACAGACCAAGAAACCCCCAATAAAACCCCAAACCAATAAAAAATAAAGTAAAAAAAATGCTTCCATCTACATTCAGAGCTCGTGAGTTCTCTCTTGAAATTGTTTTGCTCAGAGTAGCTAAGTCGGAGAGAGCACCCTATAAGAGATACATTTTGGGTGAAGAAGAAAGAAGAGGAGGCAGAGAAGGAGACAGAGAATGAGCAGTATGAGAGGTAAAGAATCATACATTTAGAATGGCAAGGGACCTGAGTTCATTGAATCCAAACACCTCATTTTACACATAGGGAAACTAAAGCACAGAAAGTTTCAGTATCTGGTACCACATAGCTAGGAAATGTCTGAGGTGGGATTTAAATCCAGGTTTTCCTGACTCAATGTTCAGACTTTATCTACATCACCATGATGTCTCTCAAGGAATCATGAGAATGGTGTCAAGAAACCAAGACATAATGGATTACCAATGAAGAAGGAGGAGGTGAATGCTGTGAAAGGATAAAGGCATATGGGGCTGGATTTAAGTGACTTTTTCAGTTAAGAGGTTTTTTACTTGGGTTCAAAAATCAACTTCATAAGAATAGAATGAGGGACAAATGGCTAAATATCAGTTAAAAAAAAAGATTATGACGTTTTAGTGGACCTTTGAGATAAGTTTCAGTAGCACTATAGGGAATAAAATGGCTTGAGAAGGGAGGGAATGGTAAAGAAAGGAGGGCTATGGGTGTAGACTCTTTTTTCTAGAAGTTGTTAGCAGAAAAAAAAATAGAAATGGGTCAATAGTGGGGAGGTGTGGTTGGGGTTGGTTTAGCACAGTCCAGAGAAGATTTTTTTTTTCTTTAAGGACAAAGAAGATCTGAGTATGCTTGCAAGAATGGGGAAGGATCTAGTGGAGGTGGAAAGATTGAGAATGCAAGAGAGAGACAGAGGTAGGAAAGGAAAGGATCTTATATATAAAGTTTTGCCTTCATAAGGAGGGGACATCTTTTTCTTTGAATGAGGAAGGAAGGAAGTTTGAGTGAAGATTCGGAGTTTTGAGATAAGAAGGAGTTGAATGGTTTCCATCTGATGGATCTGATCATTTTGGCAAAGTAGGCAGCAAGTTGACCAGTTGAAAATGAGAGGGTTGGGTAAAGGTTGAAGATAGTGGAAAAGATTTGGAACAGCTGCTCAGAGCAATATGATAAGGGGTTAAGATGATCCAGTAGCAGCAAAGTCTATTGTTTAAATGGCATGAATCTGTAGAGGGTCCATTTCACATAGTTCATTAGTTTCACCAGTTTGTAAATGAGAATGGAGAAAGTATGACTGTGAGATACCAAGGCTGATGCTGAAGACCACCAAAGAGATGAAGGTTCTATTGTCTTTAGGAAAGCTACAATTGATTGCTAACTGTGGCATTCAAATTGGAAGACTATCATACACATACATACATACATATATATATACATATATACACACATATACATATGTACACATAATGGATACACACATACATATACATATATACACACATACATATGTGTGTGTATGTGTATATATATATATATACACATACATATATATATATATATGTGTGTGTCTTTTTTTTATGTCTCTATACAAAGCATTGGGCATACTGAGGCAAGTGAAATCAGAGGAGAGCTGTGAGACAGGGGAATTACCTACTCATGTGCAAAAAAAGTAACCAAACTGGCAGGTCTATTTCCCAAAGAGATCAAAGAGAGAGGAATAAGTCCTATCTATGCAAAAATATTTATTTGTAGCAGGTCTTTTTTTGTGGTGGTAAAGATCTAGAAAGTAAGTGGATGTTCATCTATTGGGAAATGGCTAATAACAAATTGTGACATATGAATACTGTTTATACTATTGGATTGTAAGGAATGAGGAAAAACATTTCAGAGAGACACGGAAAGACTTGGATGAATAATTCAGAGTGTGGTGAGCAACAGCAGCAGAATAATTTGTATTATTATATTGATATAAATTATATTGATATAAATATCAATATTATATCAATATTATAAAAATTAACGATTTTGAAAGACTTAAGAAGTTTGATCAGCTAAATATTCAGCTGGGATCCTAGAGGTCTGATTAATAAGAAGGCTACCTACCTCATGACAGGGAGATGATGAACTGATATTCAGAACGAGAAGTTTATTTTTGGATGTGACCAATGTGAGAAAATATTTTGCTTGACTTTCCTCTTGTCTCATCTAATCTTGCCTCATCTCTTCTCTTTTTCTCTCCTCTCCCTTCTGTATTTTCACTATAAGATGGAGAAGAATTCAATGAAATACTCAAAATAAGGGGGGTAGGAAAAGCAAAGAACTCGAAGTATTAAAATTAGTAAGAAGCTGGGTAATAATCTGGGGGTGAATATAACACAATTGGTCTCTGATTTCAAAGTCCTCAACATCTATAGCCTCTTATTGCCTCAGCACTCCCCTATGAAATATAGAGCTTCTCAGGATTTTGTGCCTCATCTGGGTACTAAGATCCTTGTTAATAATGAGGGATGTGCTGGATGGAGCCAGCTTAACCTGGCTTCAAAGAGCCAATGGCTCAAGTTTCAGTTGTCAACATTTACACTTTGGAAATCGACAAAGGCTACAAATCAGGGTTTGATTTATTGTTTTAATGATTATTTAGGTTAAAAAAAAGTGAAGGAGAAAATGTTAATAATTCAGATTAAATTTTAAAATGTGCTCTGTATATTTTTTATGAAAAGCTGGCTGTTAAATGTTTACTAGCACACCCCTGCCTGTTATCGCCCTACCAGGAAGATGAACATCTGCTTCTTATCCCTAGTGTTGTGGTGTGGTGATGAAGACCATATGATAAGATGGGATTTCATTTCTTCTCCCAAGGCTGATTTCACAAAATCAGCTTTGAAATAGCCTAAGAAATCACTTTGTTGTGGTATTTTTTAAAATGTCTCTCATCCAGCTGAGATAGATATAGCACAGCAGCCTACCTTGCATATTGCAGTCCCAGCTTGTCTCAAAAGAAGCAGGGATGTGGAAACAAAGCTTTTTATATGTTTGTCTATACCAGGGGTGAGGGATCTGCAGCCTTGAGGCCACATGTTGCCCTCTGAATCCTCAAGTGCAGCCCTTTGTCAAAGGCCACATGTGACCTTGAGGCTACAACAGGTTCCCCACCCTGATATACTATCACTACTAACTATGGCTACTAACGATGATAACAATTATTGATATGTAGAGAATAATTGATAATTTACAAAGTAGTATACATAAATGATTTCATTTTGTCTTCCCTATAAATATTATCAGGCAGGCAGAGAAGTAGGGCGGGTCTTTGTCATCATCATTATTATTATGCTAATAAATGATCTAATTTCATAGTATTCTATGCCACCTGTAACTTAGGTATTGTCTCTTCTCTTCTAGGCTTTATAATCGAAAATGACTAACACAGTGCAGATGTACACAAAAAGAAAGCCAGACAACTGAATAACCAAACACAAGCACAAGCACATAGATAGATTGGAATAAATATTGGCTTTGTCCATAAGCCAAAGGTTAAAGGCCTTCTGCCACATACTGAAAGAAAAGTTTGTTTCCTTGGCAAGTGAGATAGATATCTAATGCCTGTTCTCCTTAGACTACTTTAGTAGGAAAAGGTCCTAATTGAGTGTCTTATGAGACTACGATAAAACCAAAGTGCCTTCATTTAAAAAATTTAGAAGATACAAAGGATCTCTCATACATCAGGGATTTTTAAAGAAAAGGAGATGAACAAGGCAAGTTGTGGAATTTTCATATGTCTGGCATGACTTAAGGGTAGTTCTCCTGGGAGGCAGGAAACCATACCTTTCAAGGTATCTCCAGCCCTAGGGCTGTTTGACCCTGAGTCTTCATAATAAAATGACTTAGGTTAGAATTGCAAGAGGAAGCCTAGCATAGTGAATACAGTGTTGGATGTGATTTCAGGGAGATATGGGACTAGCTGTATTACTCTGGGCAATTATATGTGTGGAAGGCAACTCCACAGGATTTTTAATTGGTTATCATCTGTTGTGGAATGGAGTTTTTATTTCAGGAGTTCCCTGAGGTTAGCCAATCACTGATCTGTCCTTAACATGGTCAAGTATGTGTTTTCACTTGTATAATACTTTTCCAGTTACAAAGTCCTTCACCTAGGTGATTTCATCTGATTCACACAACACTGTGAGGTCAAAAATGCATGTATTCATAGGGTGATGGATTTAGAGTCATCCAATCAATCAACATTTATTAAGCACCATACAGGGCAGCTAGGTTGCACAGTAGATAGAGTGCTGGCCCTGGAGTCAGGAGGACCTGAGTTCAAATTTGGCCTCAAGATACTAGCTGTGTGATCCTGGGCAAGTCACTTAATCCTGTTTGTCTCAGTTTCCTCAGCTCTAAAATGAGCTGGAGAAGGAAATGACAAACCACCCGGGTATCTTTGCCAAGAAAACCCCAAATGGGGTCATGGAGAGTTGGATATGAATAACTAAACCACAGCAAAAGCACCATGTGTTGTGCTAAGTAGACAGGATATGGTGAAAAAAAGGCAAAAAGGAGTCCTTGCTCTTAAGGAGCTCATAACCTAATGGGGGAAGTAGTCTGCAAACAACTTTGTACACACACACACACACACACACACACACACACATTTATATGTATGTAAATGTAGATGCATATATACATACATACACATGTGTATATACACATATGTATGTATATATACATGCACATACATTTTGTGTGTGTGTGTGTGTGTGTGTGTATTTAAGAGATAATTGATTGGGGAAAGTATTAGCCTTAAGGAGGTTGGAGAAAGATTTTTTGTAGCAGGTAGGATTTTATCTGGGACTAGAAAGAAGCCAGGAGAGCCAGGATGTAGACAGAGATGAGTAGGGGAAGAATTCTAGACATGGGGAGCAAACATTGAAAATGTTCAAAGGCAGGAGATGGAGTATCTTGATTGACAAATAGCAAGGAGGTCTTATTGCTGGGTCATAGAAGACCCTGGAGAAGTAAGGTGCAAGAAGGCTGCAAAGGTGTGTGTGTGTGTGTGTGTGTGGCAGGGGGGGGGGTTATGGTTATGAAGGTCTTTGATTACTAAACACAAAGTTTTGTATTTGATCCTGGAAATTATATGGAGCCGCTGAACTGACTGAATAGGGAGGAGGTAGTGTGGTCAGACTTGTGTTTTAGAATGCCTAATTTGACAACTATGTCAGACGGACTGGAGCGGGGAGAAGCTTGAGGCAGGGGGCCCAAGTAGCAAGCTGTGTAATTCAGGCATGAGGTGATAAAGGCCTACACCAGAGTCCCTACAGTGTCAGAGGAGAAAAGGCGGCCTCTAGGAGAGAGGTTATGGATATGCTGAATTTAAGATTTGGAGATGGAAGGAACCTTTCAGGTTATCTAGTCAAAGTCCCTTTATTTTATACTGAGGATAGATACTGAGCTTCAGAGAGGTTAAAGGATTTGCCAAGATCCCCCAGGGAAGTTGCTGGGCCAGGATGTTAACTCAAGACCTCTAACTCCACACTCAACATACTTTGCACTGCATCAGGCTGCCTCTCTTATTGACTCCCTTTTCCGGATGAGGAAACTGAAACTCAGGGAGGTTTAAGTGTACTACCGGTCAAGATAAGAGAGGTAGTCAGAGGGAAGCCAAAGACCAGAAATCACCTATTTATTACATCCCTGGAGAGGTGGGAAGACTGAGAGGCCACCCTCTCAACCTGGGCGTCAGCCATCTGGATAACGACAGAAAGATTAAGACGCCAGTACAGGTATCTTTGTTTATATGTAAAGCCAAACATCTGGACATTTGGAAATATCCAGATAATCAGAAGGGTTTTAAATTTTCATTTTCATTCCTCAGTTACCTTTTTGTGCAGCACTCAGGTAAACAGACTGTAGGAGAGTGTGCCTGTGCGTACGTTCGGATATGTGTGTGGGTGCAGGACATCGTGTGTGTGTCGGAGTGTACGTGCGGGACAGTTTCTCGCATTCTGGCTAGTAGCACGGATGATATTTCCTGAAATTGATTCTGACATGAGAGAGCACTAAGATACACATAAGACACAAACCAAACGTGCGAGAATATTGCTTAAGTTTCCTTGGGTTCATATGTAGAGGAGAAGAGTCTCCAACTTCTCACCCAGCAAGGAAAGTTGTGAGGAACTTGGGACACTCTGGCGTCGAGCCTGAAAGACAGACACACATGTTGCCGCATCGGTGAGAAGATCTCCAGAGAGATTGTCCGATTGCTGATCTTTGGGGGTTGGTTGTGAGAAAGTGAGGTAGTTAGGTGGTAAAGTGAATATAGAGTGCTGGACATGGAGTCAGGAAGACCTGAGTTCAAATACAGCCTCAGTCACTCACTAGTTATGTGACCCTTAACTTCTGTCTGCCTCAGTTTCCTCATCTGTAAAATTGGGATAATAATAGTATCTATCTCCCAGGGTTGTTAAGGATAAAATGAGGTAAAATGTAAAACACTTTGCAAAACTTAAAACACTATATGAATACTAGTTATTATTTATTATTATTGTTGTTGTTAATGTATGTGATGAATGTAAGCTTATGGCACATTGAGGAAATTATATACTTTTGTACTGTCCTGGTCCAATTCTGGAGGCAGCTTTTTTCTGCTTCTTCCTTCTTCTTCTGCCTGGCACTCCCTGGAATCATCGAGAATCTTCATTCTAGAACCATCCATTGCAGCCTTGCTGCCTTGTACTTCCATGCCTGTGCCATCAGTGGTGGAAAGCCAAGTAGACTTGAGTCAGACTCCTCCTCTCTTTATCAAACATATGACTCTCTTTAGCTCCTGCTTAGCTTCCCTGATACAACGAGTTGACAGACAGTAGAAGGAGTGTTAATAACTTGGTATTATGATGCACCAACTCCTGTGGCAGTCTATGGCAAGACTATGATGGACTTTCTCTTCCTGCCCTAGCATCTAACCTCTATTCCGGGTTCTAGTTTCACCTCGTCTTGCTAGGGACTGTGACCAAATGCTATTGGCCCTTGTTCCTTCTAGATTCTGCTTATATCCCTTGTTTATTTTTCTCATACCTTTGGACACCTCTAGTTTAAACCACTCCAGATCAAAAGCTTAATAAGATTATTATTTCTGCCCTATCCTTCAATGAAGTCCCATTAGCCTTTGCAATGGACCATCTTGCCAAACTATTGTACTTTTAACCCATTCTTCTCTGTTAGAAGTTTTCTGCTGCATTGATTCTAAGTCTACATCCCTGCAGTCTCTACCCAGTTCTCCTAGTTCTGCCCTCAAAAACAAAGAACAAGTTTAATCCCTCCTCCATGTGACAACTCAGTCCTTGAAGATAGTTATCATTCTTACCAGGTCTTTCCTTCAAGCTAAACAACTCCAATTCCTTCAACTGATCCTCTTTTTATCTATTCTTCATTCTCTCCATAGCTACTGGCTCTTTCTTACTGCTTTCAAATCTAGCCAGATTTCTACCATCCTCAAAAACAAAACGAAACAAAACAACAAAAACAAAAGCTTTGCAACACCCCACCATTCTTGCTAACCATCATCCTAGAATTCTTCCTTTCTAAGTCAAACTCCTTGTAGAAGCTTGGTGTCCTTGCTTCCCTTCTTTTAATTCTCTTCTAAACCCTCCACGATCTGGCTTTTGACATCATTACTCAATTGAAATTGGTGTCTACCAAGTTATCAGGGGTCTCTTGATCACTTGATCTGATGGTCTGTCCTCAAAATTCATACTATATATATATGTGTATGTATGTATGTATGTATGTATGTATGTATATTAACCTCTTTGCAGCATCAAATACTGTTGATCATCCTCTCCGCCTGGTTTTTCTTCTGTCTTGGTCTTTGTAACTGTTCTCTCCTGGTTTTCCTCCTCCCTGTCTGAGCACTCCTTCTCAGGTGCCTTTACTTATTCATCATGCATGTTATGCCCAAAACTCTGACCTCAGCCTCCTCCCTTTTCCTCCCTATACTCTTTTACTTGATTAAAGTTTCTATGGGTTACATTGCTACCTCTATGCCTGTGATTCCCAGATCTCCTGGATGTAGAGATCCTGTATATATCAAAGGCTAGTCTTGCTCTTGAACTCCAGTGGAACATCACTAATTGCTTATTGGACATTTCGAAATGAAAATCACACAAGCATCTCAAGCTCCTCATTTCCAAAATAGAGCTTGTTATCTCTTCCCTAAAACTTGCTCTTCTGTACTTTTCTATGACTGTCCTCACAATCATCACCCTTCCAGTCGTCCAAGCTTTCAATTCCAGTGCCATTTCCCATTATTCATTCTCACCCCCACAAAACTAATAGATGACCAGATCTTGTTATTTCCATCTCTACAACACCTCTTACATACATACCATTCTCTCTAGTCACACAGACCCTACCCTTTTCCAGGTCTTCATCACTTCTTGACTAGATTATCTAATGAGCTTTCAAACTGCTATTTATGACTTGAGTCTCTCCCCATTCTAATCTGTCCTTCAAATAGTCAGCTACTAATATGAGGATTTGGGGAAAATGAGGAGTCCAAGATGACTCCAAGTTTATAAACCTAGGTGACTGGAAAGATGGTGGTGCCCTTGGCAGAAGTGGGGAAGTTGAAAGAGGGGTTTTTCGGGAGGAGTGGAAGATAATAGGTTTTCTTTTGGAAATATTGAAATTGAGGTGACTATAGGATTGGCGATGTTGGATTGGAACTCAGGAGAGAGTCTAAGAGCTGGATATACAGATCCATGTGTTTGCTCAATCTTTCATGATAAGCATCAACCTTTGTTTTTTTTATCTGGTGAGTTCCTACAAAGCTGAACTCAAATGTTACTTCCTGTATGAAACCTTCCATCAAAGCCACCCCTTTCATCAATCTTCCCTTCCAACTTCACAGAGCAATTATGTAATTCTATAATTCACTTAGCATTTAATATTACAATTCTTAGCTATTGGCGTATGTTTCTTATCCCTCTCATAGACTCTGCATAGACTTCTTTAAGGGAGGAAATCACATTGTATCTAAACTTTGTAGGTGCTCCAACATCTGGCCTATGCTCTCTGAACATGGTAGATGCGTAATAAATGTTTGCCATGTTATTGCACTGTTTCTCGCCTTTCAGATATCCCAACTTAGCCTCTTAGCACAAGTTTGTGATAAACCCAAGATATGATTACATATGTGAATTTTTTTGGGGGGAGAAATACTGAGTAACTTATTATTGACAGCCGCCTCTTTGATACATTATGGCAAATTCAAGTACTGAGACTGACTAGAAGGTGGAAGGAGCTCAGATTAGCCTCAAACTTTGCAAAAATTTCCATGATTCACTGTGTTTTTTGCACTATACTGAAAATAGGAGAAGTACTTTTTTCTTTCACATTGAATGTTTTAGTTGAACAACTTTACATAAATTAATTTTATTCCTTAAACTCCTAGTGAAACTTGGCTTAAAAGAAAAGAAGTCCCTTGACTGAAGGTACTGTAATCTTTGAATATTTGCCCATTAATTCCATTCCAGAAGGAATTGCTCTGTCCTGCAAAAGTGTGATTCAATGTGCCAACCCCTCTTCACCTGTAGAGAAGCTGTAGATCTACAAGTTGGGGAGTTTAGACCACAGAATAGAAGCAGACTTCTGGTGGAGTTGCTTGTCTATCTTCACTTTTGTAATTTCATGACAATGGAAGAAGACACAACCCATTCTTCTTTGGAAGTGAAAATGAGAGAGATTTGGAGACTCTAAGGATTCAGCAAAGTTTCCCACCTGTATGAGCGTACATTTCTGGCAAATTAGGATTTCCAGCATGGAGGCCAATAATGTGTAACCAGCTCATCAAGGGCATGGACAAACTTTTTGGACACTCAGGCTCAAAGGAACAAGATTCAGTATTCATTGTTCCCGTCAACTATGAAGAGATAGTTGGGATTTTAAAGGAAGAGTTACGATGGCACTTAACCAGGTCTTTACCTCTCTCTATGTTGCTATTCTTTCTTCTTCCTATTATCTACATAATATCCCTTCCTGCCTGCAATCTTTTCTAAGACTCAGCTCTAAGAAGGCATCCCTGACTAATTTCACTAGGTTTTTGTCACTGTTCTCATTCTGCTGTTCCATTCAGCACCAAAGGTTCTTAACATTACTTGTGTCATAGACCCCTTTGGCAGTTTGGCAAAGTCTATGAACCCCTTTTTGGAATCTTTTTAAAACATAATCAAAAAGAATATTAAATTTCAGCTAGACGGTAGTAAAAATGAAGATGCATTTTTTCCCCCATTCAAGTTTATGGGTTTCCTGAAATCTTTCCGTGGTCCAGGGACCCTTGTTCTATACTCTATTATATATTGAGCTGCCCAACTGATATTGTTTGTGTATCTTTCCTGTATGCATTCTTTAGGTTTCATATGTGTGTCCAAGTCCATATACAATCTCAGTAACTGTGTGACCTTAGGTCAATCACTTTAATCTCTCTGAGTCTCAGATAAGGATAATAATACTTTCTCCTTATAGAGTTTTTGAGAATGATGGAAGTAAAGGCCTTCATTAATCTTAAAGAAATGTATAGATGGCAGCTATTATTAGATGTTGTTGACTGATCAACTAGAAAAAATGGTATTGCATTTCCCATTCACTGTTACCTCAAGTTTTGGGGAAGGTCCAGAAGGTTCAGCTGTTTATTTGAAATAATAAAAGGTTAGCAGATTTTAATCTGTATTATAAAGCAGCAGTCATCAAAACTGCTTGGTACTGGCTAAGGGATAGAGTAGTGGATCAATGGAATAGATTAGGTACAAAAGACTCAATAATCAATGATTATAGTAATATACTGTTTGATAACCCCAAGACCCCAGTTTCTGGGATAAGAATTCATTATTTGACAAAAATTGCTGGGAAAATTGGAACATAGTATGGCAGAAACTGGGCATAGACCATCATCTAACCCCGTACACCAAAGTCAAGTCTAAATGGGTGCATGATCTAGGTATAAAGGCTGATACTGTAAATAATTTGGGGAAGCAAGAAATATTTTACTTGTCAGATTTATGGAATAGGAAGGACTTTATGACCAAAGAAGAATTGGAGAGCATTATAACATGC
>JAQQSU010013009.1:0-11773 GCA_028627135.1 Pseudochirops cupreus | reverse complement strand
AGGTTGCTCAAAAGAAAAAGATATCCCAGAAGAACCTGAAGAAACAAAAGCTCATGGCATGGGAGTAAATATGACATTAGAGTGAAAATAAAAGGGAAATGAAAACAAAAAAAAATGCTCATTCTAAAAACTCTCAAGCGATGGTTAGAACTGGCTCCAGCAAAAAACCCTTAGCAGTTAACAAAGTAAAATCAAATAAATTAGCAGACAGTATAAAAGGAACAACAGTATCTTCTTCAAGAACCAGGAGAATTTACTATGGAAGGGAGAAGAGGGCACCCTATGGCTTTTAGGTACTCTTTGTGGACTATGTTCTAGATCAGCAGTTCTCAGCCTGTGGGTTATGTTCAATTTGTAACAATGAAAATACATCCTGTGTATCAGATATTTACATTACGATTCATAACAGTAGCAAAATTATAGTTATGAAGTAGCAACGAAAATAATTTTATGGTTGGGAGTCACCACAACATGAGGAGCTGTATTAAAGGGTCGTGGCATTAGGAAGATTGAGAACCACTGTTCTAGACAATTCTGAACTAGGAATTACAAACTGACCTCTGTGGTAACTGTTGGTGGTTGTTGTTATTATTGTGTAGGGAGAGAGTCTAATTTCTCTTAATCCTATCTTGATCCTGAGTAGAGTTTGATCCCAAAATGGTCAGTTCATATAATATGCCTACATGCTATCCAAGGGGTACAGTAGTCAAGTGTGTGCTCAGTCACATGAGAAGTGTCACTTTTAAGGGAGGAAAATAGTGAGGTTTTCAGAGAAGTCCTACCAGTCCTTTCCACTGTTCCAAGAAATCCACTGCCCGTTCTTATAGGTTCAGTATGTCTTTCACAAGCTGTTCAGAAAGCAGCTTAGAAACAACATCTGAATTTCTCCAATGTCTCTTAACAGATGAACCGGGCTCTTCCTGCCACGGTTCCATCATTTATGGTCTCTTTGAAGGCATCATCCACACTAAAGATGGCACCTACTATGTGGAACTGGCAAGAGCATCTTCCGGTAATGAAACAGGGCCAAGACTTTTGATAATTTACCACCAGCAGGAGATAGGTGAGTCCTAGTTCCCTTCTACCCTTCAGAGATGTTCAGAGGCCCTCTGGGCTGCTCAGTCATACACTCCATTTTCACCCCCTTAGACGCCCCCTTAATCCACAGTCTACAATTAAGTTCAATGTTATTCAATAAACATTAGTTAAGCACTGACTGTATACACTATTGGAGCTCCCAGGGTATCCTGCCAGAGGACAGAACTACAGTTCACCTCTATATCCCTTGGCCCTCAAAAGTTGTTGGGAGGGAAAAGAATAGGGGCTCTACTCTTGGAACCATCTTTCTCACCTACTACTAGGCACATAAACTATGAAAAACAACATGATCCCCACCCTCAAGGAGCTTACAGACTAACTGGGGGTAGAAAGCACACGGGCATCTGCCATTAACTGGCTCCTGTTGGGGTCAGTTTCTTCTTCTGCAGAAAGTTTCGTACATTCAAGCAACTATAGCTCTTAGTCCATTGGTTCAACTGTTCATAGTTCTGGGGCAGCTAGGTGGTACAGTAGATAGAGCACTGGCCCCGGAGTGTAGAGGACCTGAGTTTGGATTCAGCCTCAGATATTTACTAGCTATGTGATCTTGGACAAGTCACATAAGCTCTCTAGGCCTCAGTTTCCTCATTTGTAAGATGGGAATAATAATACCAGCACTACTTACCATATAAGGTTGTTGAAGGGAAAATACTTTGTAAACTTTAAAACACCATAGAAGTCTTAGTTAATAATATTTTCTGTGACCTTAACCAATGCAGGTACTCCCTTTATAGCCATAGACTATGCCCTGTCCATAACTCCTCCTCCTTCTGTGTGATTCTTGTCCATGACCTTCCATAAGGCTTCCTTAGACAGTCTACCTAACTTGCTGTGTAGAAGCTCTTCTCTTAGTCTCCTCTTAATAGACCATGGACCCTTGTGAAGCTCTAGGCTTGTCCACCTGAATCTCCCACTCTTGCTACACAACTGTCTCACCTACCTATCCTATCATATATGTCTTGATGACATGTTTTTTATGGCTTACACCAGCTGGACATCTTTCCAGTTTCATTGAGTCTCTTGAAATTGCAGTCCTTCTGTGATCATGCTGTTTCATGATTTGTAGCCACCCCTACATTTTCAACAGGAGAATAGGGATAAGGGTTTGGAACTGGACCTGCTATTTTGTTAGTGTAGGCGAATTACTGGGTGAGGAAACTCCTTCTATCAATGTAGGTCAGTACCAGTTCTGAAACTTTAGGGATCTGTTTAGAGCTAAGTGATTTGCCCAGGGTTACATAGCCAGAACATATCAGAGGTAAGACATCTAGGAGCAGTTTGTATCTGGGCAATTTCCCAAATGCAATCCCAACTATTTCTTCATCTGTAAAATGAGAGAGGTTGGATATGATGCTGTCTGTGGTCTCTAATCCTGATCTAAAGCTCAGCTGGTTTCAGGCCAGAAATGTACACACCTGTTTCTTCATAAGGAATGCTTTGTCTTTCAGGTACCAATAAACTAGTGAGAAGAGGCAGGGAAAGAAAGTAAAAGACAGTATTTATTAAGCTCATACACTGTGCTAAGCACTTTACAAATAGTTCTCATTTGATCCTCACAACAACCCTGGGAGTTAACCTTGGCTATTGTCCCAATGTTACAGTTGGGAAAACTTGAGGCTGAGAACAGTTAAGGGCCTTGCCCGAGGTCACACAGCTAGGAAGTATCTGAAGCAACATTTGAACTCAGATTTTCCCAACTCCAGGCCCAGCATTCTGTGTACTATGGCGCCACCTGTCGCCTCATAGCTGCAGAAGGAGAGCATGTGATTACACTTAACACTGCACTTCCCATTGGAGTTCTGTTGTAACCATCCTGTATTTTGCCTTTGTTCTTTCTTTACTTTAGATTATTCCCTTTTAAACAACTCAAACTGTCCTTGTTTGGCCTTAAAGATGCATCTGTTTTGGCAGCCTCGGCTTCCCAAGTTCAATTTGAAGGTAAGTTTAATCAGTGTCTTGGTGCTATAGAAATATCACCCACCTGGGAGGCAGAGGGTGAGGACTTAAGAGTCTGGACTCTGCTGCTCACCATCCCCTCTTGCAAATCATCACCTCTTTTTAAAAATTTAATTTAATATTTTATTTCCCCCCAATTACATATAAAGACCATTTAAAATATTTGTTTTTAAAAATTTTGAGTTCCAAATTCTCTCCCTCCTTCCCCTTCCACCTCATTAAAAAGGCAAGCAGTTTGATACAGGTTATACACATGTGCAGTCATGCAAAACATATTTCCATATGAGGCATGTTGTAAAGGAGAACACAGACAAAAAAAAAACCTAAAAAAAATAAAGTTAAAAAAGTAAATCACCTCTTTTGGTTTTAACCTCCTTATCTGTCAAGTGAGGTAGTTGGACTGCATGAGCTCTAAGGCCCTCCACCCCCCACCCCCAGTCCTGACATTCCTTCCATCTTCTAAAGTCAATCACTCTATACACCTTGGGATCCTCAGTAAAGACAATTCAGAAATATAGTGGGATGCAATTATTATCATACAAGGGACTGCCTCCACAAGCAGGTTGTAAATTGTCTCTAATCTTATTTTAACGTTACGGTATAAAATACTAAGTGAGAGTCACACATGCATTTTTTTTTGAGCACCTATCATGAATCAGCCACTATGTTAAGGGCTGGTGATGCAGAGGAAAAAAAAGAAAGAAACAGTCCCTGCTCTCGATAAGCCTGCGTTTTAAGGGAGGGAGATAACATATATACAAAAGAATGTACAAAATAAATATAAGGTGAAGGGGGTTTTTTGGGGGGGAGGGGAAGGGAACATAGCAATTAAGGATGGGGAAGTAGCACTTAATTAAGCTCAGGGCTGTTCCGGTAAATGTTTAACAACATGTTTTTCAAAGAATATGCTTTTAAATTTATCCGCATGATCAACATTTTCTCAATTACTTTCTTAAGTCTCTAACCAACAAAATAATTAAATAAGCCTTGGTTTGTAGCTTTTGATGCTTGACTAGATTTGGCAACTGCTTGGATATTTTGGGTGAGGGAGGGTGACAAGGAAGATTCCAGAGTTGTAGACCTGGCTGTTTGGAAGAATGGTGGGTACCATCATTTTTACATATTCCTAGCATTATAATGATTCTTTTCCTTGCCATTTAAGCAGTAGGCTCAAAAGATTTAGTAATCATCTAGGCTGAAGAATCTTCTAAGATTTTAGCCTGGTTTGTGAATCAGCACCTATTTTTAGACTTGGAAACTGATGTATAAAAAGTGACACACTGCTATGACTGGGGCACTTTTCTCAACTGATGATCTCTCCATTTTTATAGAGGTTTTGTTCCCAAAAATAACAACTTCTTCTATGAAATGGATTGTGAGGAAACTGAGTCAGTAAAAAACACTTTCAAAGCTGATAATAACAATAATAATGAAGAATGGTGGTGCCTCCAATAGCAACAGGGAAGTGGTACTTTTGGGGGGGTGGGTAAGAGATCATGAATTCTGCTTTGGATGTGTTGAGTTTGAGATGCCTACAGGACATACAATTTGAAATTTCAGAAGTGTGTGAGGCAAAACCATTCTCAAATTAAGACCTTTTCTGTAGACTTTGTTCTGTTCAGACATATTATGGCAATATTTGCATATGGAAAGGCCAGGAATTCACTGAGCAGTTTGTGGAGGCACCTCACCTGGTGGCTTCTCCAACTGATAATTTGGGGGAAAAACCTCTAGAGACAAGGGCTGAATATATAGATCTGGGAGTGACCTGTATAGCACTAATAATTAAACCCATGGGGGCTGAAGAGGTGAACAGAATCATAGATATAGAACCAGAAGGAATATTAGAGATAGATTATTGAACCCAACCCTCCTCTCATTTTACAGATAGGGAAATTGAGGCTCAGAGTGGTTAAGTTACTTGCCCTTGGTCACAGCTAGTGTTTAAGACAGTATCCTGACTTCAAGTCTAGCGGTCTATCAAGAGAGTAAGAGATGGACAGAGACTAAAGATGGAGAGAGACAGACAGACAGACAGACAGCAACAGAGAGAAAAAAACTCCCAGGATAGGGCCTTGGGGATACATTCACGCAGTTAGGGGATGGGATATGGATGATGACTGAGCAAAGGTGACTGATAAGGAATAGTCAGACTAGTAGGAAAACTAAGAAGAAGTACTGCCATGAAAACTCAAAGAAGAATGAACAATCCAGTAGGAGAGGGTGTCCAGCAGTGAAAAGAAAGGATGAGAACTAAGTAAGAAAAGGCCATCAGATCTGGCAATTGAGAGTAATTTCGGGGAGTACAATTTCATTTGAGTGAAGAGTTCTGAAACATTGCAGAGGGTTAAGCAGTAAATAAGAGGGGAAGAAGTGGAGTTCTCCCACCCCCCACCAGAGAGTTTGCTTGGGAAAGGGAGGAGGCATATAAGATGATAGCATGAGGCAGAATCACATAAAACTTTTTTACAGATGGAGAAAACCTAAGCATGTGTTCTATAGACTCTCTCATCTCTGAGTTTCCATATTCTAAAGTCCCTCCCAATTCTGATATTCTGTGTTCTAAGGATCTGATATTCTCCATCCTATATTCCAAATATTCTAATATGATATGATCCTCAGTCAGGGATTTATTATTTTCCAGGCATTGTGCTAAGTGCTGAGGATTCAGAGGAGAGCAAAGATTTGGTCTCTGCCTTCAATAAGCTCACATTTTAATGGGGGAGACAAAATGCAAACAAGTATTTCTTAAAATTTTATATATATGTATATATACATGTATGTATGCATGTATATGTATATATACATGTATATATGTTTATATGTGTATGTGTATGTGTATGTAGACACATACCTGTGTCTGTCTATCTATCTATCTGTCTATCTATCTATCTATCTATCTATGTGGAGCAGTGTAACACCATGCACCAGCAGCTTCCCAAAAGAATGCTACTGTGAACAGCTTTTAAAGTTCTGATTACACAGTATAGTGGACACTCCATTTATTCCATAACAAATCAAGGCAAACATTCACAACAAATAAAGATACAATATACACAACATTACATCTTATCACAGAGAATCACAATATAATGTTCATAACAGCTTCACATTAAAATGGCCACATAGTTTTCAGCAAAGAACAATCATTTAGTAATTCAATCATTCAATCATCCTTAAGGAGATTTGCCTCCTCGAGGAACACAAAGTACAGTAGTCAAAGGTCTTCCACTCATGGGGCAATCATAGGTTAACTTAATCAGTCACTAAGTATCGTTAATCACTAAATACAATCATTAGAAAATCACACAAACCCTCCACCCCTTGGTCTCCAATAAACTTTAATTTCATCACCGAATTCAATATCCGAGGAGAGGCCTTTTCTTCATCTTAATTCGGGGTGGTCTCTCACATTCCCTGGTCCCAGCTCCCACCTGAGTCCACCAAACAGTCACCTGGATTCAGAGGCGGACAGCTCACACAGGTCCTTGTCCAGTCCTCTGGGCAGTTCCTGCTACACACTGAAGTTCACAGGGGTCCAGCACATCTCGAAACCTTCACAATTTCTGTTTCCGGGAACTCAAGGATAAACCAAGCCACAAACAAACAAAATATTATCCCTGTCATGCTTCTTCAGTCCTCCAGCAGTTCAGCTGGCCCTAGGACCCAGAAGAAATCTCAGCCTTCCAGGCAGCCTTTTCGGCAGCAACTTCAGTCTTCACCAGATTCTGGTCTCAAGGAAATCTTCTCTCAGTTCTCAGTCAGCTTCCAGATGAGAAAGTTTCTCTCTCTTCTACCACAGCCCGCCAGGAGAACAATTCTAATTCTGACTGTCTCTCTCTGAGGCTGTTCTTACACACACACACACACACACACACACACACACACACACACACACACACACACACACATATTGGCTTCCTGTCTCAGCCAACCCCTTCCTGTTATGTCAGCAACAGGAGACAGAGTTCACACCTTCTGTTTCTTTCACAGAGGTACTTAGCCCTTAGCTACTTAGTTACTTACTTGACATAACAAAAAAGGGGTCTTCAAATTTAAATTAATTACCATTATAAGCAGGTGGATAGCAATCTCAGAAGGAAGGCTCTGGTTGGGTTCCAGAAAAGACTTGCAGAAGGTGAGATTTGTGCTCAGTCATGAAGGAAGCCAGTGAAATCAGTGAGTTGAGATGAAGAGAATGTTCCAGGCTGGGGCCAAGCAGTGAAAAGACAGGGAAGAACAGCAAACAAGACTAGGTTGATGGATCTTAGAATATGTGGAGGTAGGAAGGGCTTTAAATGCTTGTCAGCTGAAACCTCCACCTGCTATAGTCTTCACACCATTAGGCACCAGTAACCAGCACCCTAGTTCCATTTAACCACTTTAAAAAAGTAATATTGTCCTATGTACTAGAAAATGTGAAACACATACCAATACAGCAAAACAAGCTAGTTTTATCAAGGGGAAATACTCACAAAAGGAAGTAGTGGTCAGGGAGAATGGACCCAGGATAGTCTGCAAGGATCTTGGATGGAGTTAGGTGCCTTGTTTGGGCCCTGGAAGGGATGGGGCTTCCTTTCCCAAACCATTAAAGTCCAGTGGGTTTTTATAGGACTTTTAGCTTGGTTGAGGAGGACTGGGTATTAGAGGAAGCCAGCAAGGAGGCTGGACCCCAAAACTGATGTTAACTCATGCCAGTGAGAAGAGGGAAGACTCTAGGGGAATTGGTAGTGGCTGATTGATATTGAAACTCCCCACTAATGGAAAAAGGGCTTTGGGTGGTTTCTGCTGCTCTTACACTGACAGGGTGACTCAGGAGTTTCGAATTTCCCTAGACTTCTTTGTTTACTGTGGTAGGAAGGCTATTGGGTCATAATAAATCTTTGACGATATAAGAACAAAAGTGCAAATGTTTCCCTACCATACCTCATAGTATACCCTCTTCTATACCACCTCCATCTCTGGGGAGAATGGGCTGAAACAAAACATCAAAACAGAACTCCAACCAAATTCACACCCAGATGTGGATTATTAGTGGATGAGTCCTTGTCTCAGTTAGCCCTGGAATGAATCGTGAAGGTCACTCCTTGCTCCCCAGGACATTTATGCTGCTCTGGGAAGTCTGGATGCCCAGAGTCTTGCTGTCATGACCTTTTGAAACTTGCAATCTTGGAGCCTTCAGATTGTTCTGTTTTACCTAAACAAACAGCAAGAACCCTTATGGAAAAGCTCCAGAAATATTGGAAGCTTATGGTGATGACCCTGATGCCCCAGGGGATCTGAAGACTGTAGAGCTTTGGCCTAAAATACTCCAGTGGGACCTGAAGACCACAACAATATGAGTCCAGACACTCCTAGGTGGGGGGATGGGAGGGGCTGAAATCTTTTAATATTCTGAACACAAATATATCAGGGAAAGTGAAATAAGTGTAAAGAGCCAAGGAAATCAAAGTCAGAGCCAAACAGGCATGAATATCCATAGAAGACTGAAGGAGGGGCTTGAACTTGGTCCTGGCACAAAGTCCCAAAACAGAAACTGAGGCTAGAGATATAATAAGTAAATGGGAGAAGACACCAAACACTATAAAGAAACATTATGGATCAAGAGATACAAGAAAGTAACTTTACAAAAACTATAAGCAGAATTTGGGGGGGGGGCATGGGAAATAACTTCACTAAAGTACTACAAGAATACTTGGAAGAAAAAAAAGAGACACATTTTTTAAAAAGTGAAATAAGACATCTGGAGGGAAAAAATGGACAACTAAATTAAATGTCTTAAAACAGTAGATGGACAGCCCAAGTAGCAAACTTCTCATAAATTAGGATGAGGCAAATAGGATTCAGTGACTCTCACAGAAACTAAGAAATATTAGAATAAGATCAAAAGATTGAAAAAATAGAAAAATGTAAGATATCTTCTATCAAAAACAACTAATCTGGAAAACAGGTCAAGAAGAGAGATTTTAAGAAATACTGGACTCCCTGAAAACCATGACCAAATAAAAACCACAAAAATATAATATTTTAAGAAACCACAACTGAGTATTGTCTAGATCTATTTTAATCAAAGAGAAAGATGAAAATAGAAAGAAGATACTACCTATTGACCTGAAAATAACTTCCATGGCCAAAATCCAAAGCCTCAGATCAAAGAAAAAATATTGCAAGCATCCAGAAAGAAATAACTGAAGTACCAAGAACCATACTCAGGATCACTGGCTAGACTTGGCAACAATTGCAGTAAAGAATAGAGAACATTGGCTTATCACAATCCAAACTGCAAAAGGCAAAGGCTCACAACCAAGAATAACTTAAAAATGGAATATAAACAAAGAATGGTAATCACATGATTATATGAATAGATTCAGGGAAAAAAACAACTTTTTACAAAATATATCTATTTCTGTTAAAAACATAAAAAGCCTAGAAAAATGCACTTTTTCTTAGTTTGGTAAATTGTATTTGTCTAAAACTAAGAATGATCATTATCTATAATGGAGAAATGCTAAATACCTTTCCAGTAGTATCAGGGGTAAAAGTAAGGCTGTCCTTTATTACCACTATTATTTGAAATAATTGTAGAAATGCTAACTATAGCAATGAGATAAAAAAAAAATGACTAAATATAGGCAAAGAGGAAACCAAGGTATTGCTTTTTGCAGGTGAGATGATAATCTACTTAGAAAACCCTAGATATTTGACTAAAAAATGAACAAAAAAAATACCCACACATCACCTATTTTTCTATGTACTATCAACAGTAAGGGAGGAAAGAAAGAAAAATTCCATCCAAGTGACTATGGAATCTTTTAGGAGTTAATCTACCAATACATGTCCCAGAATTATGTGAATACAACTAATAAAAAATGCTCTTTATAGAAATAAAGCCAAACTTGAATAATTGTAGAAGTATTAATTGCTTGTGAAAGTATTTACAGATCCTATACATGATTGCACGCCACCATGGGGAGCGGGGGGAGGAGGGGAGGCAGGGGAGAAAATCTGAAACTCAAGGGATTGTGGAGATGAATCCTGTAAACTAAAAGTAAATAAACAAGTCATTGAGGGGGAAAAAAAAAGTATTAATTGCTCATGGTTGGGCCATGGTGACATAATGAAAATTATAATATTATCTAAATTAATTTATTTATTAAGTGCCATGCCAATAAAAAATACTAAAAGGTTATTTTCAAAGTCCCTGAAAAATAATAACAAATTAATGTGAAGGAAAAAAGGTCAAGATTCTCAAGGGAAATAATGAACAAAAAGTGAGGAGGAAGGGACCTAGTAGTATCAGATATCAAATTATACTACATAGCAGTAATCATCAATTAACACTGCTCAAAAATAAAAACGTTGATCAGATCTGGTTACATGAAGTCCAGAAAAAGACAAGTACAATAATAGCATAGTTTTCTTTAAGCACTAAGATACTTTCCTTCTCCCTCCCCTCCCCAACTAATGGGCCAAGGATTAAGCATTTGACAAAAACTGCTGGGAAAAAGGGAAATCAGTCTGCCAGAAAGTAGGTTTAGAGCAGACCAGCACCTCACCCCGAATACCACAATCATTGTTTGTCCTTTGTTTTTGAAGAGGACCAATGGGATGATGTCTTGACTTTCAAGTGAATTGGATTTAAGTGGGGTAGAATTGCACAAAGTCATCAGCCTCATTCTCTCTTCCAGAATCATCAAAGTCCAATGTCAAGACAAAAGTCAAGATGACTGGTGATGGCCTGGGATGCAGTGGATGACTATGGTACCTTTCATGTCTGACCAAGCTCTAAATTCTCATAGCACCTGTTTTAGCTGTTGGCACAAATTGTTCTCATCTGTCCTTTCTGCCAGGGGAAGTCTTCACATGCTTGGGGTAGACATCCCCCTAACTCACTCACAGGTTTGGAGCCTGTCAGTTACCCTCAGCCTGGTTTAGTCCATCCGCCAAGATGGTTTTACCGGGTGTGGCCACTGTGCATGCTTAAAGCTTCTTGGAGCCACATGTGAGAGTTGGGTGAGAGGTGGATACCAAGGGTGGATGAGCAGCCCTGAAAAGGGCTCAGCAAGCCCTCATCCCAGAGGTGCTAGTGCTCCCTGAACACCCTATAGCTGAAAGAGTACTAATTAGATTTGTCATTGTAAGGTCTGGGTTAAAATCCATTACTAGCCATGTGACTGGGAGTGAGTCATTTAACCTCTGAACCTCAATTTCCTCATATGGTAAATGGGGTTAATTACATACTCTCTCACAAGGCTTTTGAGAAGGTAAAATGAGATAAATGTATGAAAAGCATTTGGTCACTATAAAATGATACGTAATTATCTGAGTAGCCTCCTCCACCCTGATTTCCCCCCCACCCTCGAGGTCTCTCTCCCAACCTCAATTTATACTGACAGGTTGGGTCCCCATGTTCTAGGAGTAATTTTGAGGTCTTTGGGGAGTGTTTTTCTAGTACAGTCCCACAGTCCCTCATCAGATCCTACCAGTGTGCTAACCGTTATTGACCAGTTAGTTTGAGTTACTGTAACGCCATGCACCAGCAGATTCCCAAAGGAATGCTACTGTGAACAGCTTTTAGAGTTCAGATTACAAAATAGAGTGAACACTCTGTTTATTCCATTACAAATCAAGACAAACATTCAAAACATTATAATATTCACAACATTACATCTTATCACAGAAAATGGCCACACAGTTTTCACTACAGTGGCCACAATAT
>JAQQSU010013008.1:0-11773 GCA_028627135.1 Pseudochirops cupreus | reverse complement strand
CAGATAAGGATATAGGATATTTAAATAACTCCATCTTAAAAAAATGAATAAAACATGAATCATGACCTTCCTAATGGTAAAATAAAAGGGGACAAAAATATTAACAATTGGATTCTCTCCAGCATTGTTAAATACTTAATTCTAATACTCTTGGAAATGTTTGAAAAAATAAGCAAAATCTGAGTCCTACCATATTCCTTTTATTATAGAAATATTATTCTCATATCTAAACCAAGGGGAACATAAACAAAGAAAACTATAGACAAATTTACCTAATGAATGTTTACACAGTTTTTTTTAAAGCTAGCAAGGAGATTATAACAACGAATAACAAAGATCATGCACTATGATAAGGCTTGATTTGTACCAGGGATCCTGGGCTCTTTCAACAAAATGAAAACTATTAGGATAATGGACCATATCAACAACATAAACAGCAGAAAATATTTTAATATTTCAGTAGATATAGAAAAAAACAATTGAACTGAAAATTAAAAGAAAATTGAGTGAAAAGTAAATTCAAAACGAAAATCATCTGCACAAACCCTTCATTGAAATATTTTATTGCACTCTATCCACCATAGATAGTCTCTTTATTTTTATTTGTGCTTTACACACATATATGTGCGTGTGCGCAAGCACACGCATGTGTGTGTATGTTTTACCTCTTACTACATACATGTTTTCAAGGCAATAAGCATTGTTTTTTGGTAGAAGGAAATATCCTTTATTTGATTTGGGGATTTTTCTCTTTTTATTACATTGGATATATATTATTTACCTTGGAAAATATTACCGATGTGTTACCAATCTGAGAAAGTATGGAAGCAATCAGAGGGACCATTTGAACTTAAGTAAATTAATTTTTACCAAACAGTAAATTTCATCCAATTCAACCAAGAATCTAAAACAAACAAACAAACAAATTAAGCATCCTTGGAAACCCTGTCTTAGTAGACAGTCTAAGAAGAGATACCATTTTCAAACATGAAGAATTTCTATTAACTTAGAACAACCTAGGAAAATTACACTAGAATTTAAAATGGGGTATATAGTGATAGAAATCTAGGTCTCATGGACCTGATTATACAACAGTTTCTAGATGTCAGTTGAAGGAAATATAAAGGAGCAGTGTTTCATTTATAAATCAGAAGCATTCATTACACCCAGAAGGCAACTTTGTTTTACTACCAAGACATAGAGAAACTACCAAAATATATGATAACATTCAGTACCTGAGTCATTAAGTCTTTCAGAAGGGAGAAAAGATTTTCTGAAAGGCCATTGTAGAAAATTCAGAAGCCTTGAATATATAATATATAATATATAATATAATAACTAGCTAAGGAAGTCCTTATGCACCTCAAAGTTTGTTATTGAGGATAAAAGCATAAAATTGGAAATAACAATTCCAAAACATCCAGTAGGTTGATACATCCTGTTTAATTAACATGATCAGGAACACAGAAACTTTAACTGGCATTCAAACCAGAAAGTATTGGGCCAGATAGTTTACTAGGCAAAAGAGCAAAACCTACACAATTATGATCCTGCAGTACAAAGGTAATGAGAAAAGTGGGAGCCAAACATAAAACAGATTTAACCATCTTAAAACATTTACATCAAAGACCTGGGTAAATTTTTATTGTCTTTACCTTTTTTACACTTTTCTAGTTATTTAAAACCTTTTACAAATTAAAAGAACTAAAAGGTCATATGGAATTGAAGAAGAAAAGTAAAAGAAAAAAGGAAAAGTCTAGTGCTCTTTGAACAGAAGAATACAAATTAGGGCAGATTCTGGGAATAGTGAGAAGTCAATATAGGAAGCCAAGAAAATAAAGGGATCAGTAATGGAAGGATAGAATTGTGGTAGAATATGGGAAATTTCCACAAAGATATTTTGCACTATTCAATATCTCTTCCCTGCAAGAGATTACATTTTTTAAGGACAAGGCAAACATATGAAATATTAAAGAAAAAACATAAAGCAAGAATATGAGTTTTGAATGAACAAAATACTTTAAAAATATTAAACAAAACATGTGCCAAGCATTGTGGTAAGTGTTGGGGTTACAATAAAAAAAAAACCATACAATTTATGCCTTCAATGAACTTAAATTCTAAAAAGCGGTAAATAAAAGATACAAAAAATGGTGTCCACCCTTTCTTTAATTTGTCAATTATTTTTTTAAATTACTGGGTTGCTGAGTGGAACCACAAGGTAATAATATATATTTTTTCAGTATTTATGGTCATATTATTTGGATTATGGCTTCAGTGATTGAAAAGGAGGGAAGACTAGAGAATGTAGACACTAAAGCAAGGAAGCTATAAAGAAAATGGGGAGGGTATAAAATGAAGTTTAGTTGAAGTTGGCTAGATAAATCAGATCAATTATATGAGGCACTGTTCAGTCAAAGCCAGTATATTGGGTCCAACAATATGGTCACTTCACCAGAAATTCCAGAGTTTAAATGGTTAAATATTTCCAGGCAGGTACCCTGGTCCAAAAATGTGGTGTTAGGAGTCATGTGGATCATCACCTGGATGATTTGAATCATTTTAATAATAGTAGTTCTTTGTTTTCTCTACACAGAGTCAACAAAAGATGAAGTGCAGAGGGAGTTCATATTATAGGAGAGTTTGGAATCATAATTTGGGTCTTCATTATGGAAGACCTTGCACAACATACCTAAGAAGTCTGAATTTTATTTTATGAGTAATTAACTTTTTTTACTTTTATAAATTATCCTGGAATAATCTGGAAAAATAAATGTCAAATGAGTTAAAAGAGAGATATTAGAATATCAGAAAATTTATGATAAAAAATATAACAGGCTGGTAATAAGGTGATATTTTAATTTTCCCACTTCCTCAGAATCTAATCACTCACCAAATTCCATTGATTTTGTCTCCATCATTCCTTTCACCTCCATCTCTTTTCTTCCATTCATATACCAAAGTTCAGGTCATATATCACTTCTCACCTGCCAAAAACATGTTAGTCTCTTAACTATTTTCCATGCCTGCATTTTCTTCCCCCTCCAATTCATCTCTCACAAACTTGTAAAATATTCTTCCTATTATAAAGAACTGAATTTGTTACTCCCTTGCTCAAAAATCCTTCAGGGACACACTTTGGCTTATAGCACATCGTATAAATTAATTAGCTTGGTAATCATTTCCCCCTTAACAGGTTTCTTAGCTCTAACCTACTTCTACAACTTCATTTACATTACTTCATGTACTCATTATGTCAGAAATATTTTCCTAACCTCCAATCTTGATCCTGCTCTCTCACATCTCAGTTCCTTGGATAGGCTGCTCTCCAGAAATGAGATAGACTCTATATTTTACTATGTTTTACTTATTTAAATTCAACATTCATCATAGGTACTACTTTCTCTATAAAAACACCTCTTATAATTGCAGTTTCCTCTGTAACTTTGTCTAGATCATGAATTCTTATAGTTTAGGAGTGTATGTGTATGCGACTACATATGTGCATATGTGTGTCTTCTATGGTGTCCTTTGGCAGCCCAGCAGAGCTTATAACTTCTTTCTCAATGCTTTTTAAAAATTAAATTGGTTTATTCACTTTTAGTTTACAACATTCAGTTCCACAGTCCCTTGACTTTCACATTTTCTTTTCCTCTTTCTCCTCCCCCACCCATCATGGTGGCATGCATTCAATTATAGAATCTACAAATATCTTCACATTAATCATTAGTCAGGTTGTAAAGAAGGAATATAACTGATGGAATGATAAGTGGGAAAGAGGAAACAAAAAAAAACAAGAAAAAGAAACAGAGCAAGTAGTTCCTTTCAATCTGCATTCAGACTCTGTATCTCCTTCTCTGGATGTGGATATCTCTTTTGATCATGAGTCTTTTGGAGTTTTCCTATAACCTTACATTGCTGAGAGGAATCCAGTCTATTGAAATTAGTCACCACACATTTGTTGTGCCTGTGATTGTGTACAAATTTGTCCTGGTAATATTACTGTAATATTTATTAGGTACTTACTATAATTCAGACATTGTGTTAAATAGTAGTTTGTGCCTAGGAATATGGAAATCCTGCAGCCAGAAGATACCTTATACCCTTAAGTACAGGTGCTCCCAAGGCAGAAGGAACTAAGACCATAATAGTTTCAGTTACTTTCATTTTTTAAAAAGATGAATTACTGGAGACAATATTAACTTCCAAGAACAAAGTCAACTGGGACATGCTGAGGTAGGGTTCCCTATATGCCATTCTTAAATTGGAGAAGGAAAGGAGCTCAAGAGACAGGGTTTACCAAGAAGGTATGAGTTTGAAAACTGGTTTGATCTTGTGGGAGGATGAGTTTCTAGAAACAATGAAGAAGTCCAGTGGAGCTTCTGCTACTAAGGTAGCAAGTAGGTTTGTGACTTGTCCTCATTATACTGAACATTCCTTGTAGGCAGAAATCAGATTATTTTTCAACTTTGTGTCTCTAGTATCCATCATAGTATTTTGAATGTAGTAGATGTTTAATAAAAATTTGTTCAGGTGAGGTGAACTATTGTATTTGGAGACCAGAAATCAAAATCCAAATAAAACTGCATAGAATAAAATAATTCTTTGAAATTTTAGACACTTTTGGAAATAAATATTACAAAGCTTAAAATACCAACATTATGAGAGTGCAATTTTGAGATGTGGAAAAGACAGAATGGCTCTCTAAGTATTTATTAATTCCCTGAGGGTAGTTTATTTATTTATTGTGTTTTCAGCATTTCTCTGTTAGGTAAACTTTTTTTCTATATAATATTACTGTCCTGTTCAGGTAAGATGATGGCCACAATCAAATTATGTTTACTTAGTGCCTTAGGCTACATATTTCCTGGAAACAGGTGCAACTGATAGTACTCTGATAACAGATTTAATAGAGAAGCATTGTCTTTTCCTTTAAAAGACATCTGTCCAATGCCTGATAAGAATAGGAGTTGAAATTTACAAATGAAATTTCAAATTCTGAAGGTTTGGGGAGTTGGGAGTGAACAAGAATGCTCTACTGATCACTGTTTGAAAAGGATACTAGATATAGAAATAGTGTTAGAATGAAAGTATCCATGCATACCAGTAGCGGAGAGTAACATTAGTATGTACTGTAAATCAATATGAAGTTTTATAGTGCTTAAAGAAAGATGTTTGGTTGGTGTGCATGAAAAAGATAATATTAAATGTAACCTGTAATTTTTCTCTTGGAAGCCTAATATAGAAAATGAATACAATTATTAACATATAAAAAGGCTTTAAGCAATACATTAATTTAAATAGAAAACTGTATGCATGAGTAATGTAAGGACCTAGTTTTCTAAGCATGATAAAGGGCTGAATTCACATTTTTTTCTAACAGAATTTTTGGTTATGGTTTCTAAGGATAATATAGTATTGATATAAAATATCATTTTGCTGTTTCAAAAGTCGTGTTTGTGCTATTATTCTGGCTGACTTGATATATATCTAGATTGGTGGAATTTCTTCTAAATTTGTTTAAAATGAAACTCATATTATCATCAAAATACACACACACACAACACATTCTTCCTAATTCCCTCCTGCTGATTCTATGGGGCACAACAAACCATGTAGAGATACAAAACTGTAATGATATGATTCCTAGCTTGGACAAAAATTCTCACAGCTGTAAATTGGTTTTCTCTATTGATAAAAGTTGTCTTAAAAAGATCTAAAATTTTCTCAGAACATGTTGTAAAAGAATACAGACCAATAACTGGATCAGATATTGGTATGGTTTCTTGATGAAAATATCTTATCCAGAGATTGTTTATTAGATATGATTGGATACACTTATTGTAGCACCATGCACAAGCAGCTTCCTAAAAGACTGCTACTGTGAACAGCTTATAAGGTTCTGATTGCACAGTATAGTGGACACTCCATTTACTCCATTACAAATCAAGGCAACCATTCAAAGAAAATCAAGGTACAGTATATTTGTAACATTACATCTTATCACAGAAAATCACAATATAATGTTCACAGCAGATTAACATTAGAATGGCCACATAGTTTCCACCAAAGTGGCCACAGTATAGAGAACAAAGAACTAAAGAATAAGCATCTGATTTCCCTAGGGATGTCTGCCTCCTTACTCAGTCATTCAGTCATCTCACAATATAATAATCAATCTTCCACTCATGGGGCAATCATAAGTTAAATTAATTAATCACTTATACAGATTCACAATTACTAAGTATCATTAAACACTAAATACAATTATTAGGAAATTAAACAAACCCTCCACCACTTTGTGTCTAGTAAATTTCGATTTCATCTTTCATCCAAGGGGAGGCCTCTCCATCTTAACTAGGGGTGATCTCTCAGATTCCCTGGATCCCCTTCTATGGTCCCTGCTGCTTTCTGAATCCACCAGTCACCTTGATTTATAGGCAGACAGCTCCCACCTCCCTGTGCAATCCTCCAGGCAGTTATTATTATACACTGAAGTTCATGGGGTCCAGCACGTCTCAAAACTTTCACAACTTCTGTTTCCAATAACTCAAGGATCAACCAAGCCATGAACAAAGGCTTATCAAAGTCATGCTTCTTCAGTCCTCCAGCAGTTAGGCTGGCCCTAGGACCCAGAAGGAAACAGCTTTCCAGATGGCAGCAACTTTAGCCTTCACTAGATGCTAGTCTCAAGAAAAACTCCAACTCAGGTTTCAGTCAGCTTCCAGATGCTGGAAGAGAAACTCTCTCTCTCTTTCTCTCTCTCCCTTCTTTTCTCCCTCTCCTCCCCGCCCCCTCTCAGCTAGCTTCATTCTCCACAATTCTTCCTCCACCAGAAGCCAGCCAGGAGGAAAATTCTTGATTCTGATTCTTTGTCTCTGGAACTCTTCTTACACACACACACACACACACACACACACACACACACACACACACACACAGGCTTCCTGTCTCAGCCAACCCCCTCCTGCCATGTCAGCAACAGGAGAGAGAGTTCATGCCCTATGTCTCTTTTACACAGGAGACAGATCTCACACCTTCTGCTTCTGTCATACAGGAGACAGAGTTCACAGCTTCTGCCTCTTTCACAGAGGTACTTAGCCCTTATTTACTAAGGACCAAGTACCTGCTAAATTAATTACTGTTAAATTTATATCACTTTAGTGGAAATAGGTTGGAATATTACTCTCTGTTTCATAACTTTTAGAATGCTGAGGGTTCAGGGTAGATGTCTGCAGCATAGAATTGGGAAGTGAATTATGATTTTCATGTTAATGGATATGATGTGTGTAATGAGTATACCAATAGTTCATATTTCTCACAATTGCTTCTTATGACTTGCAAGTCAGAAGCTTACAATGCACCTTGAAATGATCAATCAAGCCTTTGACAATACTCTCACAATCTTGCATTCTGGTCCCTATGCACCTTTGAGTGAAATGAGTCAAAGCCTGCAGAACTTGCTTCTATCACAGAACTTTGGATCTGTGTCCCACCAAGTAATGACCCCTAAAGACTTGAAACAATTCTATTCTTACAGAACTCAAGGACATAGGTATTGTGGAATCATGAGTTTTCATGGGAAACCACTCAAGCCCTGGAAAAAAGATTTTTTTTAAAATTTTTAATCAACCCTCCCCTCTCTGTGCCCACTTACCATTTTTACATATAATCGCTGCCTCCAGCACTGCATAGTGGATTTCTGATGAGGAGAATTCCTGATTTGCAAATCTTTTCCTCATAATGAAACCAATCAATCAATTAAACCACCACTGGATTACACCCACTTTCTTTCTGACCTGTTCTGTTTGATCATTCCCAGGTTAGAGACAGGATCAGTACAATTCTGTTAAAAGAACACACAAGAATAGGAGTTAAATCTCAGTGCTATTCTCTCACAGCATATTTCAAAGGATTTGATTATAGAGTTTTCACATGCTTTATCTTTTTTTTGACTTTTCTTTTTAAATAAAAAAAAAATCCAATTACAGATTCTCTCCCAACCCTCTACTCCTTACCCACCAACTGAGAAGGCAAGAAAGACAATACCAATTACACAAATACAATCATGCAAAAAATATCCCACAGTAGCCATATTGTGGAGGGAAAAAAGCAGGAAAAATAAAATGAAAAAGTATTCTTCAATCTGCACTCATTTCATGAGTTCTCTCTTTGCATGTGTAGTATTTTTCATCATAAGCCCTTTGGGATTATGATTAATATACTAAACTTTGATACTAAATAGAAAACATTGATCATTTAAACCTGACTGACTTCTTTGTTACTTTAAATTTCAGCTACTGTATAAGTCAAAAAATTTTAAATAGCTTTCTTAGATGATGGGGATTAATATACAATACTTGCAATTCTCCTCTTTCGGTAAGGTTTAGCTCCAATGAAATTAAATTAGGTGTTCCTTTTAAAGGTTAAAAAAACTTTCATTCTGTTTCAGAATATTGAATTAGCATTCATAAGCACAGGTATAATCAATACAGTCACACTTCATAAGAGACATGGAAAATATTTTGCTCTCAGTAGACATGGGGATTGATTATATCATTTTTAAATAAACCACTGTACACTCTGCATGTGGTGCACGAATAATTAGAATATATTTGAGAAATCCACCTTCATTATGAAATTGATCAAGATAGAATATTACATTATGATCCAGAAGAATCTCAAAACTCTGAATGATGATGGACATTTTAATGAACATAGAGCACTGCCAGTCAGTTGCTTTTAAATATCTCAAATTTCTTTTTACATATAATTTATGCAGGAGATTGTCTTATGAAACAATATAGTTGGGGGGCAAAGCTCAGACGGCAGATGAGAAGCAGGAAAACTCTGTGGCTGCCCCCATAACCACCTGCAATACCTATAAAATATGACTCTAAACAAATTTTAGAGCTACAGCACTCACAAAATGACAGAGAGGCAGTGTGGTAGGCGGATGGGAAGAGTTCATCACAGCCTGCAGGGAGACAAGCCCAGCCCCTTGTGAGCCCATGATGTTAGCCCCAGGGTGGCCCTGACCAGCAGCTGCAACAGACTTCAGGAAAGTGGATCACCAGCAGCAGTAGTGGTTTCCAGAATTATCAACCCATAAATGCCAAAGAAAAAGTGACAGGTCAGTGTAGAACTCTGTTGGAACTGGGGCGGGAGGAGAAGAGTGTGTCTGGCCCCTGCCTCTGGAGCTAGAAGTGGTAGAAGTCTGGCAGCCCTGCAGCCACCTCCACGTGGCTGATTCAGAACTCCTGCCCTGTAGATTGTAGGGGGGCCAAGAAACTCTTCAGAAGGTAATCACTCTTGCTTTAACCTGCCTGAATCTGGATCCCAGTCTTGAGTGATGGTCTTGAGGTGTGTGACCATTGAGCCACAGTTTGTGGGGCCTGCAAAGATGGCATCATTCAAACAGCTACAGCAGCTGTGAAAACCCCAGCAATGTAGGACAAAGCTTTCCTCTCTGGAAGCAGAGTTCTACTGAGGCAAAGAGCTCAAAAAATCAAGTAATTGAGTGGCAACATGAGCAAGCAAAGAAAGCAAAGCAAGCACAACAATCCAACTTTAGATTCCTTTTTTGGTGATCAAAGCTTGAACGGGAGAAAGACAGAACAGTCAGAACTCATGCACCAAAAGCTTCCAAGGAAAATATGTATTGGTTATAGGCCATGGAGGAGCTCAAGAAGGATCTTGAAAATCAAAGAAGAGAAGTGGAGGAAAAATTGGGAAGAGAAATGAGAATGATGCAAGAAAATCATGAAAAGAGAGCCAACAACCTGACTGAGGAAAATAACAACTTAAAAAATAGACTAACTCCAATGGCAAAAAAGACCCAAAAAGCCAATGAAGAGAAGAATGCCTTAAAAACTCGAATTTGCCAGATGAAAAAGGAATATCAATAGCTCATTGAAGAGAATGATTCTTTCAGAATAGGGACCCAGTGGAAGAGAATGACTTTATGAGAAATCAACAAATCAATCCTTCTGTGCTGCTCTATGTTGTGGATATAAGCCTTCCACTGGCTTGTCCCACTGGCTTGTCCAACTGGCTTGGCCAGACAAGATCTACGCTGGGCTAAGCTCCCCTTTTACTAAAGAGAGACAGACCCTTCTTGAAGATCTTCTAACATATCTTGGGCTGGAAAATTGCCATGTTCTGTATTTCTTGTCTTGTCACTCCAGAATCCATTTAGAGGTTTGATTTAACATTAATTCTGAGAGAAACTGGGAGAACTCTGGCAACTTCTGGCTTCTTTGCAAAATTTCGGCTCTCTTGTTCCTGACATTTCTTCTGGAGTTGTTGGGCATCAAACACAATATCAATCATTCAGCCCTTCTTGATGCCACACTGTCTCTTAAGTAGATGACCATCTTTTAGGTGAAGGAGTAGCCTGTAAAGGAAGATTATGGCATGAATCGTGCCTATAATGTCTAAGGGAGAGAAGCTCAGTGCCTGGCACAGAACAAATTATTCCCTTTTCCTTGATAGAGACTGACAATGCAGACATCCTGGGGATAATTTCCTTTTGCCATATAAGCTGGATGATTTCAGTTAGCTTTTGTACAAGCAGAAAATATTAGTAATAATACAAAAAAATAAGTAAAAAAAGAGTCACTGGCGGGGGCGGGGGGGGATGGAGTCAAGATGGCAGCATAGAAGCAGGAAAACTCTGTGGCTGTCCCCATAACCACCTCAAATAACTGTAAAATATGACTCTAAACAAATTTTAGGGCTCCAGAATGCACAAAGTGACAGCGAAACAAATTCATCACTGCACGCTGGGAGCCATGCACAGCTTAATGATTAGCCCACAGTTTTAGCCCCAGGACAGCCCAACCAGCCTTGCTGGAGCATCGGGAAAGTGGGTCACAATCAGCTGTGGTGGTTTCCAGAGTTATCAACCTATATATGCCAAAGACAAAGTAAAAGGTCAGTGCAACGCAGCTGGATTTGTGGGGGATGCAGGAGCAGGTCTGGCCATCTGTGACCAGAGCCAGAAGCTGTGGAAGCAGTGACCCTGTAGCCACCTCCACATTGCTGCCTCAGAGCTCCTTGCCTGCAGAATGCAGGGGGGCCAACTGACCATTCAGAGGCTAAGTGCTCTTACCTTAACCTGCCTGGATCTGGATCATGGTCTTGGGTGGTGGTCCTGAGGTGTGTGAGCAGTGAGCCAAAGCTGGTTGGAGCTGTAGAGATGGCAGCCTCTGAATAGCTTTGGCAGTGGTGAAAACCCCAGAAATTTGGGGCAAAGCTCTCCCCTCTGGAAGCAGAGTTCTACTGTGGCAAAGAGCTCAAAAGTCATCCAATTGACTGGCAGCACTGGGAAGATAAGCAATTCAATATAGATTGTACATGAGTAGTTTCACAAAATGTTTCCTTAGTTGTTATATTGTGAAAGATTAACTATATTTCTCTCCATCCTATCCTGCTCCCCACTTACTTTGATTTTCTACTTTTCCCCAGTCCCTTTTGAAAGGTATGTGCTTCTAACCATCCTTTCCCTACAATTATTAGGAATCATTTTGCCCAATTGTATGCACATAAATTTGACAATCTTAGTGAAATGGATGAATACTTACAAACATACAAGCAGCCCAAAATAACTGAAGAGAAAGTAAACTCTTTAATTAACCTCATCTCAGAAAAAGAAATTGAACAAGCCACAGATGAACTCCCTAGGAAAAAAATCTCCAGGGTCAGATGGCTTTACTAGTGAATTCTATCAAACATTTAAAGAACAATTGACTCCAATGCTTTACAAACTATT
>JAQQSU010013007.1:0-11773 GCA_028627135.1 Pseudochirops cupreus | reverse complement strand
ATTCCTGAATTCTCAGATCTCCACGGCTCAAGATCACAGTCCTGGTCATAGAGTCCACCCCCTGAACCTAGAATGGAAACAAAGAAACAAAGGAACAACAATAACAATCACTGAAAAACAAAAACAAAACAAAACCAAGGACCCAGGCCTGTTCTGTAGGCTATTATGATTTGTGGATGGGGGAGATGCTGTTTACTTCTCTTCTAAACCACGATCCTCTCACCTGAAGTTGATAGCATCACCACTAAGCCAAGTCATGACTGGTGATAGTTCAGGCTTTTTTGAAGATGTTAAGACTTCCAGCTGTATAACCAATGGAGAAAGGATCCTCTCAACCACATGGTAGGCCAATCAGGATCAGTTAAAGAATGTTCACATATGCTCCAGTCTCAGAAGAAGTTATTTAGTGTCTTCCACACAGATGATTTCATCTTTTTTGGTAATGCAATATTTAATTCCCCACAGTTATATGTTAAAACGATATTTTGACATTCTAAAAATGTTTTGAGTTCCAAATTTTATCCCTCCTTCCCTTCTTCCTTCCCCTTCCCCCCTCCCTGAGATGTTAAGTAATCCAATATAGCTAATACATGTGTAATCATGTAAAACATTTCCTTATTAGTCATTTTGCATAAGAAGACAAAAAAAAGGAAAAAAAGAAAGGAAAGAAGAAAATAAAGAAAGAAAGAGAAAGGAAGGAAGGAAGGAAGAAAAATGCTTCAATCTGGATTCAGACAACATTAGTTCTTTCTCTGAAGGCAGACAGCATGCTTCATCATGAAACTTTTGGGTTTGTCTTGGATCATTGTATAGCTGAGTCATTCATAGTTCTTCATATTACAACATTTCTATTACTGTATAAAATGTTCTCCTGGTTCTGCTCACTTCACTTTGCATCAGTTCATGAAAAGTCTTTCCAGGCTTTTCTGAAATCATCCTAAATGTAATGTTTGTAAGATTCCATCACAATCATGTACCACAGTTTGTTTAGTCGTCCCCCAGTTGATGGGCATCCTTGAAATTTCCAATTCTTAGCTACCACAAAAAGAGCTTCTATAAACATTTTTGTACAAATAGGTCCTTTCCCCCCAACCTTTTTGACATCTTTGGGATGCAGACTTAGCAGTGGTATTGCTGGATCAAAGCAAATTATATGATTTGATCTTAAAAAACTGATTGAGGTCTGAAAATGCATAAAGATACCTATTACAAATAAATCTAACAATGTGCTATGAAACTACTAGGGCTTTGATAAAAGAACAAAAGAGATGTGAGCAAAAAACCAAAGACACTGAGGGTCTGAGTCCCCTACAAGAGTATTTTTCTGTAAGACAGAGTAATTAAGGTATCCCTGAAACTTCCTTAATATTCTTAACAATAAGTGCTCTCTCCCGTGTTGTGATGAATGGAAAGGTTTTCCATCAGTAAACTTAGGCTTGAACCTTAACTCTGTTTTCTTATTAACTGTGTGACTTTGGTCAAGTCACATTTCTTCTTGTAACCTCAGTTTCCTCATATGAAAAATGAGGTTAGTCTAGATAATACCTAAATTTCCCTATTGCTCTAAAATTTATATTATATAGCATTATATGCCATTGCCTATGATACTCCATAGCCTCATAAATTTTGAAGCAAAAAGGAAGCTTAAGGATAATCCAGCCTAAGCTCATTTTTCATATGGGGAAACTGAGATCATAAAAAGATAAGTGCTAGGAGGGTTAGTAGGAAAGCAATGTAATGCAAGGAAAAATTAAACAGTGACCCCAATAATACAGACCTGAGGATTTACATTTAGAAGGAAGCTTAGAGGTCAAGTCCAATCCCACATTTTTCAGATGAGGAAATAAGGCTCAAAGAAATTAAAAGGGTTTCCCCAGGATCACACAATTAGTAAGTGCTCAAGGCAAGAATCAAACCCAGATCTTTCAGTCTCCATACTCTATCCTTTATGATATCTAGGTGTCCCTAAGATTTTTAGGACAGCTGAAATGTTCCTCATATATGCTTGGTAGTAGTCTTTTTATATATTTATATATTTAATATATTATATGTTCATATGTATATTTTATATATTTACCTGTTTATAGGTTAATCCTAAATGATCTATTGTTTTTCTTTCAATCCTTGTAATAGCAGTGACCTGAGCACAGTAGACACCTAATCAGTGAGTGTTGTTGACTTAGATCGTTCAGTTAATTGAAGGACATATTTGAGGTGTTGCTGAGCTAGCTTTGATGCTTTAGTTCTCAGGAAGAGCACAAGAAACTAAATTGATTTGGGATCAAGACATATTCCTTAAATTTTGCCAAGATTGCATCCAAAATAAAAAAAAAAACAGATAAATAATACGAAACTTACTTAGGTTCTTTAAGAGTCTATGTCTGGTCTAAAGTCTTTTCATTCTTATGCACAGTCTTGGCCTCTCACTGTGGTTGAAAAAGATTCATTAGTGCTTAATAGACTCTTGCCATTAGCTCTTTCACATTTACAGATTATCTTCCAGCTATATTCTAAGAGTCCACTACAGGATTTGTCCTCAAAGACTTTCTAGTTTGGTAAGAGTTCCCTACCAACGCCTGTGCTCTGCAGAGGTAGACTTCCAAAGTCTTGGGTCACCAACACATCAAAATAATGCATCGAAGAACTTTGGTGGAAGTATTGTCATTGCAGATTGAAAAATCATGATTTTAATTCTTATATCAACACTGGAATCCTGCCTTGAATGTAATAAATGTTTAAAGATTGATTGATGCTACCTAGCTTTGGATCTGGAACTGTATAACCTTGCTACTTAAGATTAACAATTTGGAGAATTGAAACTATATTATCAGCACAATTTAGAAAGGACATTTGTAAGGTAGAAGGTAGGGTAGGGGATTATCAGGATGGTCAGGGAGCTGGATACTATACTATATGAGAATCAGTTGAAATAACAGCATATGTATATTTGAAAAATAAAATTTGGGGGTAATAAAACTTGAGGATAATTCTTCAATACTTTTGTTGTGGCAAAGGGATCAGACATTTTCTATTTGGGCATGTGGGACAGAAAACTAGTGGGTCTTTTGGATAAACAGATTTCAGGTTAATATAAGGGGAAAAAACTTTCTAAGAGTTAAACCTATCTCAAAGTAGAATAGACTAATTCAGGAGGCAGTGAGTTCCTTCTCTTCAAGCAAAATTTAGATTATATATCCTTGGGGCCTTCATAGAAGGAATTCTCTTTCAGGTCTGGCTAGATTAGATAGCTTCTGAAGTACCTTGCAATGTTATGATGCTGAGATTCCCTGATCCAAAGGGTTGTTTGGAAGAGGTCACTTTGTGAATCTTCAAGTTCTATGAAATTCTAGATTACAGCATGGTGCCATGGAAAATTGCTAGAATCAGAGTCAAAAGACCTGGGTTTCAAATCTCAAATTTTCTAGGGGCAGCTAGTGGACAGAGTGCAGGGTCTGGAGTCAGGAGGACTTGAGTTAAAACCCAGTCCCAGACCCTTAGTAGCTGTATGACCCTGGCCAAGTCACTTAACCTCTCTTTACCTCAGTTTCCTCTTTTGTAAAATGAGGTAAATAATAGCACCTACCTTCCTGGGGTTGTGAGAATCAAATGAGCTTATACAGTGTCTGGCAAATAGTAAGCACTACATAAATGTTATTATTATTACTTATCACATAAGTAATTTTAGGCAAGTAGCTTCAGGCCTCATCTCTAAATTGAAGAGGTCAGACTACATGAACTATATGATCTCAGGCTAGTTTCTACTCTAAATCAATGATGATATAAAGTAGATATGAGGGGTTGATAGAAATGTGTTCTATATCACTACAAAAAAAATTCAGGTCATTTCAACCTATTTGAAGAAACATGTATTAAACACCTTTGACTTTTAGCATTCTCTAAATTGAGGCCACTGATGAAGATGAGAAGATTGAGTGTGGCTTGACTACTACTCTCACAAAACTTGCTTTTTTGTGGGGAGGGGGATGAAACAAACAAATGAATGAAATGCAGATAATTATAGTTCATTGAAGAATATATTAAAATGGAGTGTAGCCAGGGCTGAGGGTAGTTAGGGAGGGGGTGGGAGGCAGTTAATGTTTCCATGATCAACAGTTTTAATATGATGTTAGGTGCTCTTGGGAGTGGTGATGCAGGATCTGAGGAGAGGAAGGATGTGGGTCAAACAGTACTTAAGGAAGATGCTTCTTATTACAATGTGGAGACTAGTTAACTAGGCTGAGGAGATTCTGTGGGCATGGGAAATTGTTTTTGATGTGATCTACTAGTTAAAATCTAATTTAGGTTTTAAATAGTTAAGTACTGCTAGTTAGGTATGCTTGACTTGGAATCAGGAGACCTGGTGTGAAATCCTGACTTGAAAATTACTAGTTATGTGACTATGGAAATTAATAAGATAATATTTGTTAAGCACTTAGCACTGTGTCTGCTACTTAATACATACCTAATAAATGTCTGTTGCCTTCTCCACTCCCCTTAATCTGCTCTCTAATGAGCCTCAATCTCCTTCTAGATAAAATGGGGAAAATCACACCTCCATTACCTACCATATAGAGTTATCATGAGGAAAGCATTTTGAAAAGCTTAAAATATTACAGACAGGTCTGCTGTTACTTCTACTTTGTTTTTATTAAGGATTGTGGTTGAAACAAAAGCCTTGTACAGGGAGTAGCATATTTTTTTTGTGATTTTTAAAGCTTTGATGATTTAAAACTTCTTTATGACTTTGGGGACACACTGTTTATCAAGGAATTAGCTTAGAGGGGGGAAACTTCTTTAAAAATAATTGCAATTTCTCTGCTTATCTTTCAGTGTTCCTTCATTTTCCCCAAAACTCAAGAAACAGAGACTGATTGGAATGAACACAGCAAGGACAGGTTTGAAACTTCCTATTAGTTAAAAAAAATCAACAATAAACTAATGTACAGTTATCCATATCACTGGGGTTAGGCACCCAGCACCTCTGCAATCTGGAAAATCCATGTAAAATTTTTGGCCTGCCCTTAGTACCAGAGAAGAAATCTGATTCTTTTTTCTTTTTCTTTTATGGGGTGTTTACAGTATCATATTATAAGATTTGAATTAAGTATTTGGTCATGGGCTCTGCGTCATCTGCTGGCCCCTGAGTATTGTCTGAAGCTTCTGTGAAACTCGAAAATTTTCATTTAATTTCTTATGTCATCTGGGTATATTTCAAAATGCAATGGAGAAAGTCATGATGTAGAAATGTAGGGTCATCCAGAGAATGTGTGTTGTCAATAGTCTACAAGGTTTCATAGGTATAGGTACTTGTCATTCAATCTAGTCAGCCTGCCTTGTAAGAACACTTTGGAGTAAATAGAATGAAGAATTTATATATACATACATACATATATACATATATGTACATATATGTGTATGAATGTATGTACATTTATATACACCTATACATACACATGTATACATATATGTGTGTGTTGTCATTTGTCCTTTGTTCTCAAAGAAGACCACGACATCAGGAAGGTGATGCCATGACTTCCAAATAAATTAGATTCAAGTGATGGAGGGCTGTGCAAAGTCATCAGCCTTACTCTCTCTTCAGGAGCCATCTGGGTCCTGAGGCAAGATACAGATTGAGACAACTAGAGGAAGGTCCACATGCAGTGGGAGAGCTTAACCTTTTTAAGTTAAAGACTTTCCCAGGTCACTGAACAGGATGCAGGGCAACTTAATGGATCTTCTGAACTGTTGCTGAGCTAAAGGAGTTGGGGTGTTGTGTTCTCTCCTCCACCAAGAGGCCCCTCTTGCTCCCCAGGCCTTAAGGCCACAAGTTCCCCACCCCTGCTCTAGAACAAGGTTTCCTCACATTGTTTTGTGGCATAGATCCCTTTGGCAGTCTAGTGAAGTCTATGGGTTCCTCCTCAAAAGAAAAATTATAAATGTGTAAAATTAAATGTATTGCAATATAAAGCAAACCAATTACATTGAAATATAGTTATCAAAATACATTCTTTTAAAAAGTTCACTGTTTGCGGGTTAAGAACCCCTGTTATAGTTCTACACACGCCATCTGGACCAGAGTCTAATTAAAGGGATTAGTCTCCTTCTCTTAGTCTCCTTGCTCCCACCATGGCATCCCTAGCAAACACTGCATAAACTTAGATTTGGCTCATGCTTAGAGTTCCTCAAAGGGGAAAGAGATGAGTAAAAAGGCAGTCAGAGTACAATATGAATCAGCTGTGAAACAGGTATTTATTTCCTACCTGCAAAAGCCCATTGGATCAGGAGTCAGGGGACTTGTGTTCATGTCTCTGCTCTGTCACTAATGATCTGTGTGACTCTGCTCTTAGAAGACCTTTCCCACTGCTATAAAATAAAGACAAGGCATAGAAAACTGAAGGTTTGTTCCTGTTCTGACGTTTTATGAGTCATGTCTCGCTATCTTTGCAGAATGCAAAATATCCAAGAGCATTTTGCCAACTTTGGCATGATTTTCTCCTTCAGAGCTTTAAACTGAATGAAGATAATAAAAGTATAGTCAAGAGAACAACGTTAAAAGGCAAGTAACTAGGGGGAAAAGATCTGTTTGTAATTACTTTGTTCAGTTAAGGAGATTTTCTTTAACAACTAAATACAAAACATCCCCAATTGATATAATCCTCAGGTTTTGCTATTTTCCACAGAAACAGCATGAACTTTTTCCTTAGATCTGATTGTCAAATAGATATTCTAAGCACAAGTTGGTAATGTGGGACATATGTTATGGCAAGGTTGACATTTGACCTCTTCCTAGAATCCTGTTACATGTTGGAAAGGCTATCAGTTATTTTCTGTGCATGTACTACATACAGTTCAGCCGTCTGTAGATTCCCAGTTACCACTGAAGTTGAATCAGGATAAGTGTGTCTCTGGGATAACTACAAGAAGCATTTGTACTTTCATATCATCAGAAGCACAAGATGATGCACAGGTTGCAAGAACTGGATGCAGGTCAAAGAAGAATGTTGTACACATCTCCCTCATAATATGCAATCTTTATTTCCTTCAAAACTTTGTTCAAGTGATACCTCTTAATGAAACCTTTTCAGATCTCCATAGTCGTGAGTGCTCAAGTTTAAGAATATTCATTATAGTCATATTTTATATATTTTGTGTACACATTTACATGTATGTTGTCTCCTTCATAGAATTTAAGCTTCCTGAGGGCAAGAATTGTTTCTGGTTTATCTTTGTATCCTCATTGCCTGGCACATAGCAAGCTTTCTTAAATATTTCCTGATTGATTGATTGACTTATTTCTTCCCCAATCTCCTAATTCTTCCTTTTCTTTCAAGAAATACTATAACTTTGAAGGAGTGTAGGATGGCAAAATCTGACCCAGGATAATAATGTCTCTGCCCTATGGAGGGAATATAGAGAACTTGCATGGCCCATTCTCTATGGTTCCCCAGCCCAAACTGCACACTTGGCATGGAATACAGAGCTAAGATGGAAATCAGTACTTTGCTCCAGCTGCCAAAATTAGAGGGATGCCACTCCATCCACCAGTAGGTGGTTGTAGACGATTTAGCTGCTGGTATCAGAAGTTGATATAAATTAAATTCAATTAAATTAACAACCTAACAAGAACATAGTCCTTCTGTTTCTGAAACCATTCATCCAATATGGCAAGACTTCCTTCTGTATTAACTTGAAAATATTCTGTTCTCATTATCTAAGACTACTACATCCAGTCCTCTCTTCTGCTAGAACATTAAAAAAAATCCTATTTACATGAAATACCACTTTTTTAGAAGACATTATTTATTTGCTTATATATGTAACTTACCTTTAGTTTAGGATACCTTAGGTGAAGAACGTCTTCTGCCAATCAGTATTACCTTATTATGTTATAGATGAATTTCTATGATTATAAACTTCATAAAAAGTGATGATACATCTCTGTTTTCATTAACTTCAAAAATAAATTTAGGATTAAAAAAAATTCTTTACAAAACATTATGCCTAGATTCTAGGCCCTAGAAGGACTCTACAATTTTGTTTTGTTTTTTACTAGACTACCAAAGAGATCCATGACAAAAGAGGTGGGACCCCTGCCACAGAATATAGAGTATAATATATTAGAGCTACAAAGAAACTTTAGAAAGAATCTAATCTTTCACAGGAGCAAACTGAAGACCAGAAAGGCAGTTACTTGCTTCAAATTTTTGTTGTGGTTGTGCAGTTGCTTCAGTCATATCTAGCTCTTTGTGACCCCATTTGGGGTTTTCTTGGCAAAGATACTGGAGTAGCTTGCCATTTCCTTCTCCAGTTCACTGTACAGATGAGGAAACTGAGGGAAACAGGGCTAAGTGACTTGCTCAGGGTCACATGACTAATTTCTGAGGTCATATTTGAACTCAGGAAGATGGGTCTTCCTGACTTCAGGCCAACAGTTTATCCATTGGTGCCACCTAGCTTGTTTCAAATACTCCCGGTCTGATAGTAGAGCTAAGACCAGAAATTAGGTCTCCTGATTTTCAGTTCTGTCTACTCTCTTTTACTGAACTATGTTATGGTTCATAAGATCCTCATGCTTTTCATTTATAAATGATTATTATCTATATTATGAAAAGCGATGGTCATTCTTATGCTTAGAAATAATTTAGCCAAAACAATTATCTCTTTATGACTTGCCAAGGGTCAGTTATACAATTAACATCTCAGTGCCCCAGGACAATCTGCTTTGGTAGAGGGAGTTTTTTCCCATACAATTCTTACACCAATAAAACCACAGGTTGGGTTTAAAGAAGAAAAAAAAAAGCTCCATGTAAAATAACATTTTCCCACTTTTCTTGAAATTGTAAAAAGTTACACAAGGTTTGACTCATCACATAGGAAATGTTCTATGTGGGATTTTTCCCAGTCATAGAAACTAAGAAAGACAATATATAAAGACTGAGGAGGGTTGGAACCTGCTTTAATAGAGGGAGAAGTCATGTGGGAAAAATCTTGGTCTTTGAAGTAGCAGAGACATGATGGTTCCAAAGCCAATGTGAGCCAGTAATTTGAAGCATGTAGCTCAAGAGAAATTAGCCTCACCTTAAGTTGTCATCAAAATGTTCAGGGTCATTTAGTCCCTGTGGTTTTGTGTCTATGTAAAGATAGAAGATAGTATTTTTTTTCCATTTCCCTTTAAGTTTTATATGAATTTGGGTCAGATTACTTTGGAGGTATAAATTATAACCCTAGAGAAAACTTTCCCTCTTTAGAAGATCAGCTCAAGCAGGAAGGCTCCTTAAGCAGTTCTCTGTTCCCTAGGTATGATGGAGAGGGAGGAGACAAGATACTGACTGTCTCTAACACTGAGATGAGCTCTTCTCCTGCTAAGTCAATGTCAGTGTATGCAATATATGATTGTTTTATGGCCTCATATTTTAATGTTAGCAAAATGAATATGTTTTAATAAAATTTAATTTAGGCTTTAAAGGCTTCAAATTGCACAAAGATTTTTGGGACACCTTACAGGCAATATAACATTAACTTCTACTCTCATTCTTTCCTCTTTACAAAGCACTTTTTTTTCTCAGAACAACTTAGTAAAATAGGCATGGAAAAGATTATTATCCCCATTTAGCGGATGAAGAAATTGAGGGTCAGTGAGGTTAAGTGACTTTTCTAAATTACACAGCTAATCACGCCTTCTTTATTCAGACCATCATCTCTATTTCATTGACAGAAACTTCCACTCTGTCCTTGGATGTCCCTACTTTGATGGATGAGTTTTTGTCTTATTTTTCTTGCTCAGGCCTCATTGTGCTCAAACAAGCTGCTTCTCACACGGACGAGCCAGTTTTGGAGCAGGGACAGATCCTAAAAATTGGCTGATTTTTAAAAAATCTCCTCTTCATTTGTACTTACCTAAGAAATATCTGGCAGCAAAAACTGAAGGTTCTATACCTCTAGGGAAAATGTCTTCCTATTTCTAATTGAAAAAGAAGGCACTAATGTTGGAATTTACCAGATATGTTTAGATGTACACATATACCTATACACATACACACAAAGTCACCAGCTGGCCAAAACCAAATTTTTAGGCAAACAGATGCCAAGCCTAATGTAAGCTTTGGAGGAGCAACTGAATTTGTGGGTTCTTATCAGACCAACGGTGGTAACGTAGTACAGCTGGGTTTCCTCAGCCTGATGAACATTATCCTGACATGGGGCAGGCATTGGTATTTGGACAAACTGGGCAGAATTTTCAAAACTGACTGTGCCATATGTCCATATGTCTTCTCCAACCCCTCTTCATATTCGAGAATGAACTGATGAATATGTCCTTGCTGCAGATAGGCTAAACCAAAATACTACCATTGACAGAAAACCTTCTGTAACCCCTCTTCATTCTAGTGTTTTCCCTCCATTAATTCTTTCCTATTTATCCTCTATACAGCTTGTTTTGCTTATAAAAAGACAGAAAGGTCAGTAGTCTTACTCTTTCCTTTCCCAGCACTTTTTCCTCAATGCCATGTCACCTAAGTGACATGTATAGATACTTGAACCTTACTGAGACTGTATCTGGCATTCTTTATACCACAGTTCTATTTTTCCAAACATATATTTTCTTACTCTATCTAAACTTTGGGGATGAAAAGGTCCATATAGCCTTACATACATAGATTTTAGGATGGAAAGTAGAATAGAAAGTAGAATAAATAATATTTGTTATGGAGAACTAGTCATGATTCAGGGTTTTAAATAGCAGGATCTGTTTTGTAATAGCTCTAATGGAAGACCTTCTAGCTTTCACAAAACAAAATAAAACAAAAAAAATAAATGAACAAACAAACAAAAATAAGCAAAATGGTTCCTTAGGGGCTGAAACTTCGTATGCTTAATCAAGGCCAAAAAGTTATTTATTTTGGAAAGTTTTTTTTCTAAGTTCTTCAAACTATTGTTCCTGAGGTTTGAATCTGATTTGGTTTGAATTATGGCAGTGAAAAATAAATACTGGAAATAAATAACAGAGATACCCTTTAATTTCAGAACTGAATAGGAAAGTACACTTTGTGCTGGAAATGTAAACAGGCTGCTAGTTTCCAGATATTGTCATCAGGGATTGGACCTCTGTTGATTGTCTTGATGTGAACGCTAGGCAAGTTAGCAAGGATGCCAACAGGAGACGAGTGGCGGACAAATTTGAGGCTTGTAAGTCTATGCCAAGAAAAGGTAATAATTAGGATTTCTTCCTGAAGAGAAGGCTTTAAGTGTTTGGAAGTGCCATCAGATGCTTGAAATTATTGTTATTATTATTTTTTTTTATTATAATTGTTGAGAATAATATAGTGTAGTAGAAAAAGCACTGAGTTTGGAATTAGAAATTTGGGGTTTACATTTGAACTCTTGCATTCTTAAAATTTGACTATGAGGAAGCAGTGTTGGGTTAGGATAAGTTAAGAACTCTTCTAGCCCCAACTTTCTGTGATCAAATTATGGTAATGACAAAAACGATGCTTCATCAGCGTTTCAATGGATTTGTGGTTTGACTGGTGGGGGTTTGCAATGTGTTATGTTTGTAATGGTGAGAAAAGTAGACTCCTTTATGGGGATTGCTTCCCTTAATGATGGGTGTGCAACCCCAGCTGGAAACAGGGTCAGTGTTCTGGATGGCAATGTTACTCCCAGGGTCTTGAGTTCAGAATCCTAAGTTTTCTCTATCAATGTGTGAGGGGAGGTAGTGGCAGTACTTTGATTTGCCTATAACATATTATCTCCTGAGTCTCCTTCAGAATACCTT
>JAQQSU010013006.1:0-11773 GCA_028627135.1 Pseudochirops cupreus | reverse complement strand
CTCTGGCTGCGCTCTCCTCCTCCCTCTCTCTCCCATGATCTTTCTTTTCCCCAAAGAAGGAATCAAGGGTTTGGGAGCTGTTCTTTCTTTGCTTCTTATGCTTATTCTTACTCATGGTTGTTCAGACCGTGATTTTTTTTTTTAAATCTCTGTGGGGCTCTGCTTCCAGAAGGGAAAGCTCTGTCCCAAATCGCTGGTGTCCTCCCGGCTGCCATAGCTCTTAGGAAGAGACTGGGAACTCTTCCTATATACTTCTGGCTGACTGGATAGCGAGGACTCCAAGATCGAGGCCCAAGACGGCTATCTGGATCCAGGTCGCTCAATGGGAGAGCACTGGCCTGAGAACAATCACTCAGTCCCCCTGTTGTCTGCAGGCCGTGGGCGGGAAGCTGCAACGCCAAGGTGGGTGCAAAACCTCTGCCTTTCACTTTTCCGCTCTGGAGGCCTTCTGGCCAGACTGCTTATCTCCCCCTTTCACAATCTCCACTTGCAGCTGCTGGCAATCCGTTCACCTGAGAGGCTCCTCCACTCCTTCCATCCAGCCACCCCCGGGGCACAGCCGCGGCTTCAGGGCAGGGGTTTCTGTTCGCAGTGCTGATATGGTTCCTTGTAGCTGAGCTGACTTTAGTGGGAAGTATCTTTGTGTGCATTTTGGAGTTCTAGGATTGGTTTAGAGTCCTGCTTTATGGGTATTTTGGGGTGGCTATGTGAGAGCTGCAATATGTTGCTGCTGCTACGCCGCCATCTTGGCCACAGCTAACCCATTTCTGAGTCAGCGTTGAAAGCCGGATCTTCCCATCTCTTAAATACATCATTCTCTCAACTCTGAGACTCTCCCTCCCCGGCCCTACTCTTCTGGGTCTTCTGAGTTCCCAAGAAAGGTGAAAAACAAAAACTCGGTCTACATTCACTTTTAGATTGACCTTACTTAGGAGAACCCAGACTTTTCACAGAGATTTCACTCCATTGAGAGCAATTGAGATTGTCTTTTGGAAAGGTTGCCAGCCTCTGCTAACCTTGATTGCAAAGATGCAATCAAGATGAAAAAGATGAAAGAAAATGAAAGCTTTTTACTTATTTGTTAGACTCCTGCATGGTGATAGGAATATCATTCACCAAGTTTATCGAGACTGATGATTTTCTCTTCTCCTAGAAATATTTTTACCATCCCCCCCAAAATCTACCTTTTTGGTTTACTTTACTGTACCTATCTTATTGAGCCCACTATATTTCTTGTTATGCTATCAATTCTACCAGTTTATTGAGTCGTAAGGTCCTCTTATCATAAAGAAACTCATTTTCTATTGGCTCTTCCCTGACAGGTGATGATATCCATATGATATCTGATAAAATTGAATTTTATAACTAATGTGTAACACAAATCATTGAATCATAATATCTTGGGGACCTCAAATCTTTTTTTTTATTTTTGCCCTTTTTTTGGAGGGCAATTGGGGTTAAGTGACTTGCCCAAGGTCACATGGCTAGGTTTTGTGTTAAGTGTCTGAGGCCGGATTTGAACTGAGGTCCTCCTTACTCTAGGGCCAGTGCTCTATTCACTGTGCCACCTAGCTGCCCAAGGGGACCTCAAATCTTAACCAACAGCTGCCTGAACAGGAAATTTTTTCACAAGTACAAGTTATTGTCCAATATCTATCATTGGGCAGAAGTGGGTGATACCACCCCTGAGGGTCACTAAAACAATCCAGGGGGGCAGTAGTAGCCTCAGATGCAATTGGGTGGCATTGAATAAAAATAAGTGGCTGTGGAAGCATAAGGAAAGAAGAAGAAAATTTTGAAAAACTGTATCTTTCATTTGTTGTGTAACAGAGTTAAAGTTGTAGAGATTACATTATTTTCCAAATGAACACTCCAAATGCAAGCTATAACCAATCAATGATCAAGTCCACTGCCAGGTCTTAACAAGTTAGTGTTGGCAGACAAGCATATCACACCTTGTTGGGAAGCCTGGCGCGCATCAGCAGAAATAGGTACATGTAATGATCTATTTATAACATGATACTGTGTGGTTATATGATGTGCTATTGCCTTATCAAAATTTCAACGCAGAAAAAACATATTCATAATAAATTATCAAATTTAAGATGTGTCATTTTTTAAAAATTATTTTTTGAAGTGATGCAAATTTTTAAAAAACTGTTGAAGGATTAAAGAAAGTAGATTTCAAGCGAGTGCTGAGTGATTTTTCCTTAAAAAAAGGAGTCAGTAGGCCAAATACATTTGGGAACCTCTGAAATGAATGAAACCGTTGAAACACTCTGTTCCTTGAAACCTCGCTTCCTACTTTTGACAGCTCTAAGTCTTAGGAAGCTCATTTCCCCTATTATATTGGAGTATGTCTCTATGTAAATGTCATTCAGTTCAATATTTTCCCCTTAAATACCTGAAGATAATTTCTGTGTCTCCCTTGAATTATTTTCTCTAAGCCCCCAAGTCCCAGTTCCTTCAATTAATCTTCTTGTGGAACAGTTCTGCATTCATAATCAAATCTCCCTCTCTATATTCACTTGTCAATATCTTTCCAAAAGTATGATATTCAGAACTAAACAGAATACTTGAAGTATTATGTGAACTATGGAGAAAGTGCAATAAAGTGGAAAGATCATCTGCTGGAGTCAAAGGGCCTGGGCTTAATTCCTGTTTCAAAAGTCAGCAAATATAGAAAAGTTACAACATTCGTGAGACTTAGATTCCTCATGTATAAAAGCAGAAGGTTGGATTAGATAGCCTTTTGATGCCTATGATCCTTTAAATAGATGACCTTCCATATTCTAAATACTCTTCCTCTCAATGCAACTTAAAATAAAGCATTTTTTTTTGCTTCTCTGTTATGCTTTTGTTCTTGTAGTCCATTAAAATCCTTTGAATTGCTTCATTTGTAGATACTGATTTCCAAATGTAGTTTTCCTTCCTTCTGCCTTTGATTCATGCCTTAAAATAACTTTTTAAAAGAGAAACAATGCAATTTCACTAAAAATAACATCAAAAAAATTCTAACATGATCTATAGCATTTTACAACCATGTAGTGTTCATGAACATAGGTGGGGAAAAGTGTCTTTATATCAGCAGAATTGCTTTCCTTTTAATCCACATATTTTATTGTATATACAATATATATGTAACATACACACACACACACACACACACATATTTAAACTAGAAGTTACTAGACTTACAAAAGAGTTCATCACTCCCCCACTCTCACACATGCATTCAGAAACTCTGCTCTAAAATAATACATACTGATGGAGCAGCTAGGTGGCGCAGTGAATAGAGCACTGGCCCTCGAGTCAGGAGGACCTGAGTTCAAATTCAACCTCAGCCACTTAACACTTACTAGCCGTGTGATCTCGAGTAAGTCACTCAACCCCAATTGCCCTGCCTAAAAGCAAAACAAAATAAAGGAATACATATTGAAAGGCAGCATGTTCTAATAATGGTTAGAAGTCTGGTTTTTTGGGGGGCAGTGGAAGGGTGTCAATAAATTTGTCCTCAAATTCTGCCTCTGAAAGCTGTGAGATGGAGATCATAGACAAGTTGCTTAAATTTAAGATACCTCAGTTTTCTTTTCTGTAAAATGGGTACTGGTATCACATGTAGTTCATGTTACTAGGTTCAAAGATCAAAGGACATAATATATGTAAAGTGCTTTTCAAACTTTAAGGGAAAATATAACTCTTACAGTGATGTTACTCAGAATGCATTTTTTAAACTTTTTTTTTTAGTGAAATCTATCTTCAGGATTTGAACTGTGTGTACTTGGTAGCCATGAATCATCATGATATAAAAAAGTCCTAGATCTTGACATTTGGTTTCCATTTTGTAACTGAATATTTTCAACTATATGAATGATTTACAAAACCATCTTTAAATTCTATGCAAAAGATATAATAATCTTAACTACATGTTATGTATAATATATTATATGTTGTGCTGGGAATACAAAGAAAAAGCATATATTTGCTCTCAAGAAGTTTACAATCTGTTGTGTAGAAGAGCATAACATATATGTACACAAATAATTATGAGATGGAATGATATAATTGAAAAGGAGAGATCCCCACAAAATGCTTTAGAAAAATTTGATCACCTTAGCTCATGGAAGAAGGCTTTGTGGAGATGGTGACACTTGATCTGGTCATTAAAAAAGAGAAACAGGTCCACAAACAGGTAGACATGATGAAATAATATACAAAAAATGTGGAAAACTAATTATTATCTGAAAGACAGGAAAAGACTGAGATGTGCCCCTGCATATACTCAAAAAGAGCTTTCCTGAATGAAATGCCCTTTAATCTTCTTTGTTTGCCTAGGGCTCCAACATAACTTATAAAGATCAAAACAAAGCAGAGTTAAAATGCATTTCTGAGAAAGGAAATAAATTATATTTCAGAATCAGTTTCATAAAAGAAATCGCCAGAATGATATGTCATCATGCTGATTTAACTGTCTCTTTTAAACAACTTTACTTTCATATTTTAAAAAGTCAGTACATAAAGAAATTTTTAAAATCAGTGAATGAAAAAGGAAAGAAGGAAGGAAAGAAGGAAGGAAGGAAGGAAGGAAGAAAAAGAAAGAAGGAAGAAAAGGAAGGAAGGAGAGAGAATGACAAAAAGAACCTTAACGTTGCACCCCATTCCACACTCCCCCCCACCATGTCCTTTCACTTGTTACATGCTTATTACATTCTTGACTTTCCTCGTCTCCTCAGATCCAAGGTTAGTGTTCATCGTTGTCTCTTTCCTTTTCCTCAGACCTATAAATGATTCCTTTACCAAGTTCTGTCGATGTCCTTCCTAATGAATGTCTCTCACATCTCTCCATTTCTGAATATGAAGAGCAGACCAACTCGTTTCACTTTTTATGTGCTATTTGTAGGCATGGCCTGTAGACATGCCCTCTAAAGATGAATTAATTCACTGAGTACCTACTATTTGTAAGGCCTTAGACATAATCGAAAAGCAGATAGATATCTGAATAAAGCACTGTGCCAGGCCTCCAGGGGCTTACTGGCTAGTGCAGCTGAATGGATGCATATGGCACAACAGAACATGCTAATCACATAAGGGGGGTTCAATGAAAGCACCAGAGTTCCTCCTCCTCTTTGATCCTAACACATACAATCCCCAGATAAAGTGGGGAGGACATAAGGGAAAGCTTCATAGAATTTGTGGAATTTGTACTTGATGAAAAACTTGCCGATTCACCAAATCAATAAACAATGACATCACCTGTTACGTATGAGAAGTTATACTGTGTACTGAGAAATAATAACCGTCTAAAGAAAAAAAATTAAACTCTTAGATTATCTACCGAAATAAAAGATTTTAAAAGAACTATGTAAATGTTCAGAAGAAGAAAGTAAGGGGCCCCAGCATATGTATGTCACTTCCTTGCTACACAGAGTGCACTTTCTAAGGTGATGGGCTCAAAACTGGGGAGAAAAAAAAAACTTTAGGGGTAAAATTTTCCTAGAAAACTTCATCTGGATCTCTTCTTCACCCTAGAACAGTAGCAAGAACATTGTCTTTAGAATCAGAGGACCAGAGTTCAGATCTTTCTTCTTTCAGTTTACTACCTGTGAGACCTTGGGCAGTTTCCTCATCTGTAGAATGATTGAATCAGATTATATGGCCACAAATGTACCTTGCTGTTACAGATCTATGATCCTCAGATTTATGAAATTATTTTGCTGGACCTGTTTATTTATCTGTAAAATGAGAGATTTGGACTATGTTACTATATAGCTAGCTAGCTAGCTATAATCTATCTATCTATCTATCTGTCCATCTGTCTGTCTATCTATCTATCATCTATCTATATATCATCTATCATCTATCTATCATCTATCTATCTATCATCTATCTATCTACCCATCCATCCATCCATCCATCCACCCATCCATCCATCCATCCATCTATCTATCTATCTTACTATATGCTGGGCATTTGGCTAAATGCTTTATGCATAATGTCTCTTTACAACAACCCTAGAAAGTAGGTAATATTATCACCCCCAGTTTACAGTTAAGGACACAGTGGCTGAGAGAGGTAAATTACTTTCTTAGGATTATGTTGGTAGTAAGTATTGGGGGCAGGATTTGACCTCAGATCTTTTTGACCTGGTGTTCTCTGCCTGGGTTCTCTGCCCAGGTAAATTTTTCTGCAAGAATTGAGTCCAGTCCTCCTGACTCCACATTACAGTGCTTCCATGCTACTTGTTATTAGAGAAATTACATTTTTCTATACATCCTTATTTTTTTTAAGATTCTTAATGATGTCAGAAGCTAAAAAAAGCCTGACTTTTTCGCTATCTGGGTTTATTGCTGCACTTTGCAGCTGGGAATTTAATTTCTAGCTATATATTCATGAATAACTTTGGTCAAAAATGTATCTCCTGGGATAACCTTCTCCTTCAGATTTTTAGTATAATTTTGTTTTGCATTTCTCTCACTCACTATATATTTAGTGTTCTATGCTTGTCGTTATTCTTCTACAAGACTAAATATGAGGAGAGCATCCTTTCCATATTTTCATCTCACAAATCTGAGTCATAATGCTCTGCACACAGTAGGCACTTAATAAATGTTTGTTAGTTGTGGTTGAGGTATTGGGAAAAAAACTCCAGGTTAATGGGCTCTTCCTGATGAATTTGCTGGTTCTTCAACAGCAAATGCTGTATAACACTTGGGCTGGGCCTAAGGATTAAACATTAAGTTGTCCCAATTTGGCAGGACGTATAAGAAATTGCCTTTCCCTTCAAAGCCTTTGAAAACTCCTCCTGTATTAATATCAGGGCCACAGAGAACAAATGAACAAAGATTCTTATTTTAATAAATTTTCATTGCAAGAAAATGATTTTGAGATTTTGCATTATTTGCATTTCTTTCCTTCATTAAGATCAAACCATCTGACCATCATAATTATTATCAACCTACATTTAATGAGAGGATATAATCCTATGCAGCAGAACAGAGGTTTCTCAGAAATCATGGTACTTTCCTGATATCTCAAAGTAACAGAGGTATTATTGGAAAGAAGATAGCAGAAACTCAATTAAGAGGAGATTGGGTTGATATTATTGGGTATAGGGACATATCAAGAAGAGCTAATTTGTCTAAACCTTTCTTCCCTTATCTCTAAGCACCCAAAGAATGTATGTGTGTTTACATACATACATATATATGCATTTTGCAGATTTATTATATATGTGTATGCATGCATTCATGTATGTGTGTATATGTAAATACATATAATTTGAGAAACTACATATTTGATTTCAATACACGATTTAGTTTTGAGTTAATGCTTCATTAAGATGCTATAGGTTCTCTTCATTGTTTAAAATATTGCAAGTCTGGACCTAAAATTATCCTCATTATCACCTCACATGCTATCAGACACTTTGTTCCAACTATATTAATAATCATTTATTATAAATCTTTTAATAGGAATTTAAGGTTTTTATATAGAATTTTGAATAAAATAAACTTCTTGTCCTATGATTTATCGGGTAGTAGATGTGACCCTGAACACACAAAGACGCTGCAAGAAGAGAGAAAAACTCTAGTTAGTTTCACTTTTCTAGAAATGGTTCAAGTATAAGATAAGAAATATACTATGCAACTGTTATTAGAGATTCATCTTTGATATATTGAGAAAAGGTCCATAAGTAGCAATTGTTACTCGGTTTTATTTTATTTAATTTTTTTGCTCATAGAAAATCATGAAGATTGTCAGCTAAGTCATGGAGGGGCTTCATTTTGCATCTATGGAATGAAGCTCCTCGTGAATATATTCAAGAGTAGATGATATAGATACATCATTTAAATTACAAAGTATAGTGGGTCATTCAACTAAATTTAAAAAGATCAATTCATTAAAACTTCTAAGCCATAGTTTTAAAAAATGTCATTCCTTAGTATATAGTACCTTGGTGTGGCAGAAAGATCAGACTTGGGATCAATCAATCAGTAAACATATGTGTCAGGCACTATGCTTAGTACTGGGATATGAAAAGAGGAAAAAGAAAGTCTTTGCTCTTAAGGAGCTTACGATGTAATGAGTGAGACAACATACAAACAAATAAGTATAAACAAGCTATATATAAGATCAATAGGCATTTCATTTCAAAGAGGATCAATGACATCACAGGGTGATGCCTTGATTCTCTGGTGAACTGGATTTAAGGGAGGCAGAGTTGCACAGTCATCAGCCTTATTCTCTCTTCCAGAGTCTTCCAAGTCAGGATGACTGATGATGGCCTAGGATGTAGTAGATAACCTTGGCTTCTTTGATGTCTGACCATGTTCTAAACTCCACAGTGTTTGCTTCAGCCACCTTTGTGGTTGTTGGAACAAATTGTTTTCATTGGTCCATTCTGATGGAAGAATTATTTCAAGACTTGGGGTAGACACCCATCTAACTCACTGATGCATCTGAAGCCCATTGGTTGTCCTCAACTTGTTTTAGCCCTTCTGCTAAGATGGTTTTACCAGGGTGTGATTGCTGCACATTCCACAGCTTCTTGAAGTCACAGATGAGAGTTGGGTGAAGGTAGGCAAAAAAGGTGAATGAGTAGCCTTGAAAAGAACTTGGGAAGCCCTCACACCAGATGTGCTAGCCCTCCCTGAACACCCCACATAGCCCCAATAGGCAATAATTAATGGAGAAAAGGCACTAGAGTAAAGTGGTTAATTGGTGAAGGCTTCTAGTAGAAGTTTTGATTTTAGTTGGGATTTAAAAGAAACAAAGGAGATCAAAAGTCAGGGCAGAAGAGGGAAAGTAGGCCAGCAATGGAACACAGCCAAAGAAAATGCCCAGAGCTAAGAGATGGAGGGTATTATTTGTGTACACAACTTGTGGGTCTCAGGTATGGCCTTTACCTTAACTTAGATAATTTGTCTTCAATGACCACCAGTTTCCTCATCTATAAAATGGAGTTTGGACCAAGGATCACCAAAGAACCCTTCCAGACCTAACAAATGATTCTGTGTTGAGTCCTCATCACATACGCATCTTTGTATTTATTGGTCTTCTAGGGGAAGTGACATGGCACAGTGGATAGAGTGCTGGACCTGGAATCAAGAAGATATGAGTTCAAATTTGGCCTCAGACACTTACTTTCTGTGTGACTCTGGGCAATTAAGTTTACCCATGTCTGCCTTGATTTCATCAGCTATAAAAGGGGAATAATAACAGTTCCAAACTCACTGGGTTGTTGTGGCTATTGAATGAGAATATTTATAAAATACTTGGCACAGTTTCTGGCATATCATTGTTGTTATTGAGCCATTTCAGTCATTTCTGACTCTTTGTGATCCCATTTGGTATTTTTTTGCCAAAGACATTGGAGTAATTGGCCACTTACTTCTCCAGTTCATTTTATAGATGAGGTAACTGAAGCAAACAGGGTTAAATGAATTGTCCAAAATCACAGTTATTAAGTGGCTGAGACTGGATTTGAATTCGTGCCTTTAGGACTCCAGGCCTTGTTCTCTTTCCACTGCCCCACCTAGCTGCTCATAGGCACATATTAGGTAATTAATTAATGCTTTTTCCTTCCCTTGTTCATCATTCTTTGCCATTTTCTCTAGGAATCTTTGTTTTTGTACTAACTGCTCCCAATGTGGTATGTTCTACTCTGTCTTTTTTTGTGCTTTGTAAGTAACTCATAGTGTTACTTTATTTATAATGTCTTGAATTAATTACATCATCTATTTTGTATATGGAATTGTCCTGAATTTGAATCATGAGTTTCTTTTTAATGACTTGTTAGGTGATTTTTTTTAAAAATTGCATGAAGTAAAATACATAAACAATATGAAACAAGGAAATTATTTTGAAAAATATTCATCACTTTTTCTTTTAATCAAAGGATCCAGGTTAAGAAGCCATAATAGAATGAGAAGAATATTTGATTATAAATCAGGAAAGTGGAATTCTAAGTTCAGCTCTTCCACTGACTAGCTGCTGTGTGATGGTATATGATTTATTTAAACTTTGTGATCCTCAGTTTTTTGATCTGTAAAATAAAAAGACTAGAAAATTTCTCAGATTTTTCAGATGAAAAATTTTGGTTCAATATTTTTGAGGTCCATTTATCCATAGATAAACATTCTGATTGCTTCTCTCTTGCTATATATTTTGCATAGACATCTGTAAAATTATCTCTCATTACCTTTTCAAGAGAAGGAGCTCACAGCATAACAAATGAAAACATTACCTTATTACTTGTCCTTTATTGACCAAAACAATGGAGAATGTTAGCTTTAAAAGTACTCAAAGCATACATACCTTTCTCTATAATAATGAAGCCTGGTACAATAAGGAGCCCAATTATCTTTACAAGGTTTAACAAACACATTCACATATGAAGTTTCCAAACTGGATTTAAAAAAAAAAATCAAAAAGGTCTTTCTCTCTTATATCAAGGATAGAATATGCTATCAAATCTCTGATCCTTACTAAGAGATCTATAAATTATATTGAGGGCATAAAAAAGACAGAAGAAAGGTTAACTGTGCCAAAAGAGCATACTTTGGAAGACTCTTAAGGAACACAAGTGGTATTTCCAGTTGCAACTATTTCTGTTAGCAAAACAAAATTATTTATGTGTATCATGTCCCTAGTTATTCTTTCACATACATAAATGATGAATGATGGTTTGAATCCAGAAAGGAATCAAAAAAGTATCTGCTTGAGAATGAGATTAGAATGATAATGAGATGAATGGAATAAGATGAGATTGGATGGTATAGAATGAATGGGATAGAACAGGGCAAAAAAATATTACCATTCCGTCTATTCAGAATGCGATTAACAGCATTTGTACTAGTGATGAGGTACTGCACCACCCTAATTGTGATGACTACTATTTAACTTGTGATAAATAACATCGAGGAGATATGGCAATCCACTCAGTTCTGGAAGCAATCTCTGTTCCCACTCTGACCATTACTCCTACACTGATCTTGTAATTACTCTCTCTGGGCTATGAGTTTCCACATTTTAAAAATGGAAAGAATTGATCCAAGTGGTTCAATATTCCCTTCCATCTGTAACATCCTGTGTTGTGTGTTCTGATAATCTATTTTCTTAATCTCTCTATGTAGAGCTAAAATTATAAATTCTGTGTATGGACAATATGTGACATAAGTTTTCCTTAAATTCTATTATTCTGCTGTCGATGGCTCTTTCCAACCATGACATTCTATGTTCTGTCTTCTAACATTCTGGTTTCTAAAGTATCTTGGACATAGAGTACCCTGTGTTCTACATGCTTAAAGTTCATTGGGTTTAGGACTCTTCTGTCTCTAGTACATTTCTCAAAAAGTCTCTGATGGAAAACATTGTTTTTGTCATATAATTCCTCTGTTTAAAAGCTTTCAGTGACTCCTGACTTCTTATTATATTGAAATAAAAGTACTCTACCTGACTTTCAAAATCCTCCATAATCTGACATCCTTCTACTTAAATTGATGTCATACTCTAAACACATCCCTTATGCTCTCCTATGTTTATGTTTTTACTCAAACCTTTCTTTCTTTAAGGAATGCCCTGCTCCCATTCTCCCTTGTATCCAATTATTAAAATTAGGCATATTCCAGGGGCGGAGCCAAGATGGCGGCGTAGCAGCAGCCACACATCGCAGCTCTCACATAGCCACCCCAAAATACCCATAAAATAGGACTCTAAACCAATCCTGGAACTCCAAAACGCACACAAAGATACTTCCCACTAAAGTCAGCTC